>CM052193.1:6250377-6262898 GCA_028455805.1 Lasioglossum figueresi
TACAGATTTGTTAGACATGGTTCTAATACCCTTTACAGAAAATATTGAAGATGACAATTTTATTTATCAGCATGATAATGCTGCGGTGCAAGCGTCGAAGCACACAAAACAGTGGCTTGAAATAAATATCAATCTTTTGCCATGGTCTGCTTGTTCTCCTGATATAAACTCTATTGAAAATGTTTGGGGTATCGTTGCGCGACAAGTTTATAAAAACTGCAGACAATACAACTCCATTAGCGAACTAAAGGATGCGGCGAACGAAGCGTGGGCGTCTGTTAAAACAGAAACGCTACAAAAATTAATTTCGTCGATGCCCAATCGTATTTTTAACGTAATTCAAAAATATGGAGGTTACGTCAGATATTAAAATAGAAATAATAAAAAAACAATCGTTAATTTCAACTCTATCCGTGTAAAACGAACGTGACATAGAAATTTCGCAGTTTGTTCTGCGTAAAATTATATTTTTGTTTTCTTTTATCGATAAATGTTATACTTATGTTTTGAAATCGGTGTGTATGCTTTCTTTATGTAATTCCGCAATGCTACCAAATACAAATTTTTCATTGGTACGGTATAATAATAAGAATTCATTGCAAAACACAGTGACTTTATAGAAATTTCGGCGAGTGTAGACATGCGGAAAGGCAAGAGTAACCAAACAATCCTTGCCCGGGATGTTGACAAGGCCCCGTGTCAGCAATTCTCATGTCGAAACATCCATTTTCCCGGGTTAACCACTCATGTTCTTGTCTTACGAGGCAAATAGACCCCTAGATTGATCTTTCATCTAGCGATTTTGACTAGTAAGAAACCCCGCTTTTGCATTATTGAGAAATCTGCAGTGGAATCCCGGACCTTTGCAATCCTCCCGTACGTATACGTGGTCTAGCGATTTGCGAGTGTCGTCTGTCTATGAGATGCAGCTCTTAACACAGACGTAACTCTCTCTCTCTCTCTCTCTCTCTCTCTCTCTCTCTCTCTCTCTCTCTCTTTTTCTCGCTTGTCGTTCATTCGTAATACATACGAACGACCCTAAAAGTTGAGTGCGTCGGACCGTGTGCACGAAACTCGGACAGCCGGCCTCGAAAGTCCGACTGGTGAAAATGTCAAAAATGCTTCGCCGACCGTTTTACGCCCTCGCTTCGGGGACTAATTTGCGGACGCGCCGGTAAATGCCCACGGATGACTTATCTCGTGAAACATGCACGCGAAACGATATGAGAAATCGCGAACGCGCGCCAGTCTTCCGACACCTCGAGAGTAATGGCCGCTTCGAAATGAATTTTTGGCCGACCTCTGATCAATGGACTGTGGACGTCCGCGTGTACGTGTCCCCTCGTCTTCGTCGCTCTTCAATTTGCCAGGCTCCAATTTCATTTTCCTGATTCTTCCGCCTTGTAAATCTGCAAACTGCAGTCGAACGGTAATTTCTTCATTCCTCCCATTAATTAAGCGATGTCATCAATTAATGCTAGGATTAACGATTAGTAAACGATTGAATGAAGATTTTTGTTGATTGTTCTAGTCTTGTAAAAGATCTAAAAACATTCTGGAACGCGTATAGAAGTTCCGATTTTAATATAAAGTTGTTTGAAGCGTGAATTTGTCTAAATCATTAATGAGGAAAAATTAATATCGGCAAGAAAGAAATTCATGATATCTCGCTCCGGATATAAACGGACCCAGTTTCTCACGGACGGTTATTATCAGACTGCGGATCTTTATGCAAAATAAAACTTTTGCATGTAAGTTATAATAACTGAGAGCCGGGTTAAATATTCTTTGTCTCTTTAATAGTTTTAGCAAGTTGAAAATATTACATTGACGTCTTTGCAGCTTTTTCTCTATTTTAAATTGTACCCATTTTTCTCGCAAATGCATAAAATCGTCAGTTATTGTAATACGATTCGGCATAAAGAAGTTTACTAAAAAAAAAACCTCGGAAGAATATTTTTAATTTGCTGTTTTACATTTCACAATCGAGTAATATAAGCGAAATCTGGATTTACTAAGTTTCTGCGGCGTGTTCAGAAATATTTAACTCGATTTAACTTCGTTCGGTCCGATTGTTCGAATAGAATTGTGGTTTGATTTAACGCGTTCGTATTATTTCGATACGAGTTCCCAGTGAGAGCCGTGAATTTAATTTTCTACACGGAAATAAACATTTTATAGATCTTGTCCGTCACACGACTCGCCACCGAAGAATGAAATTTAATCAGACTTTTTGATATTTGTTGTCGAGAATCGTTATAAATTGGTACATACGCTCCTGTCGCCGGGAAAACGGACCAATTAGGCGTCCATTGTTGTGGCCCGTTCCGTTCTAGTGTTAAACAGACAATAGATTGTTATGAACTAATTTACGGAAAGTGGAGTCAACGGGACATTTCCATTTCCCGTTAAGGATTCCATTAGCGTCCGGGTCAAACGAAAATATGACTCGAGTTTAATAGAGTTTAATTGCACGACATTTTAGAACATGTTTCCTTTCACGACCGTTGACTGCGGATCTGTGTGCAAAACGAAAATTGTCCCTCTCTACTTCGTTCCTTAATTTAATCAATATTTTTTCATTGTTTTCCTTTGGACGCACCCGTTTTCGTCGTAAACGATACCAAGTAGTTTCATTAATTTCTCGAAGGGTGGATTAACTTTTTCGTTACACCCTAGTTTTCCGAAAATGGCCCGTGAAATTCGGAACTTGTACAAACATCCGGTGCTCATTCATCGGGCTCCATAATTAGGATAATTTTCCGATCCCTTCGTCTGGAAGTTATTAGTTCTGGTTTTTTTTCTAACATGGGGCGGTCGTGAACTGGATGAGCGGTTTTGGGGTGAGTCTTCCACACGTGTAGGGGATGCTGTAGCTAAGCAAACCCTGGAATATTAGCCGCGCAGCTGTTTCTGTGAAATAATTATTATTAAACTGCGGATCTTTACGTATTTATAGCGTTCACTAATTTAAAAAAAATACAAGAACGCATGTTTGGCAACAAATGTTAATGACATCTTTACTCTATGCTTACCATAAAAAATTTCTTAGATAATCTCAATAGATCGTTCCTCATCCTGATTTTTATTAAATAATCCATGAAAGTTGGAATTTCCGCAAAGATCCGCGGTCCAATTATTATACTTCAGCTTTAATTTTCGATTTTCTAACAATTTTTATGTCTCGATGAAAGAGGAATAAAACTGTACGAAATATATAAAATGTTAATCCAAATATAAAAATATTCAGAGTCGATCGCTCGCTTCACAATGCGGAGCTAGCCACACGCGACACAAACTTAACCCTTTGCACCCGAAGCCATTTTAACTTGAAAATCAAACATTTCTTCCAACCTAGAATAATTCCATTCTATATGATTTTTTTCATTTTATGGATATGAAATCGATATAACAGCTCGTGCAATACTTAAACGATTAGTAATTGGTCAGATCCCAATGTACTTAATAATATAAACATTATCTTGAATAATGGCACAACACTTTTAATGGCGACTCTGAGTCACCATTCGAGTGCTAAGAGTTAATATTAAATATACTACATAGAAACGAACGCGAACCTCGATCACAGTTGCGAAATAAATCATAAAACAAAGGGTTAACAACGAGATACAAAAAGTTCGGCACCCGTTTGCAACGGCTAACAAGCGATCCATTTTTGTCCTATTCATCTCGTCCCTGTGACAAACATGGTTACGAATGAAATTGAGTTTCCATTAAAAAGAGGCGAAATTGTATAAACTTACGGGCGACGCGTGCGTATGTTATAGGCAAACAATAATGACGTAAATCATCCAATATCGCCCCATAAACTTTTGTTCGTTTTCGAGCCGTTTCGAAGATACACAGTGGCCCTTTTCCCCTCGGATCCCTTCGTCCTGGTTCCCGTGGAGCGGCCAGTACACGCCGAACGTTGCCGTTTGTTTGGATCGTAACGCTGTTACCGGGTCCCCGCTGCCCATTGTATTCGCAAAGTAGAGAAATAGTAACGTTCCCACGACTCCATTGTACTCGCTCAAACAAGCGTATTAAAATTCACTAGGAATTTACGTTAAACAAGCAAGATGGTACGGTCTCGCGTGGTGCCATTTTCACCTTCCCTGCACGTCCCTCGGCAAGTTCCGACGAGCGAGCACTCCCGAGAGAAACATTTCGAATATTGTTTTAAACAGTGGCGGCTGTGCGCGAAATTCGTATAAAATGACGGTCTAAACGGGTCCACGGCAAGCCAAATATTTTCGTTTTAATAACCCGAACAGTCGGGGAGGATATTTTATGTTTTCGGTTTAAAGAAGCCCTTTGAACGTCTCGCAGCCCAGCTAGAATTTGCTGAAGGAACATTTGTCGCGGTGCCTGATCCTCGGATGCACACCGGACTCGATGAAATAATATTTTTAAGAGCAAATCCCAGCCAAGCAAAGGGTTTCCGTTTAAGTCGCGAGAAACGCGAAGTAAAATGTTCCATGGACTTTATCTTGAACGCGCAGTTTCGCTTCGAGTTCGCCTCTCTGCGCAGATCCAGTCTTTGATACGAGAACCATAAAGGTTGCCGGGACGTTTCAACCCCCGTATACCTGAAGTTTTCACACCGGTTGCTGCCGCTGTCTGTCTTCGAAATGATTTTCACAGCTACTGCAGTTTTCAAAATGCTGCGCGTTCTCTTCGCAGAGCGTTAACGCCGAAGTTGTGTACACACTGAAGCAAAGTCGAGTTTTCGTCGTCTATTTTTGCCTTCGTCTTCTTTTGGCGAAATTGCGAGATGCTTCTGCGAGGAGCGATTCAATAAATTACTCGACCAAGTGTCACGGTAAAAACTGTAGAATTTATAATTAAATTATTACGAGGCAACTAATTTTTCTTACCGATTTTAAGATGTAGCGTTGATACACGCGTTAACAGCTGTTCGAATGATCATTTCAAAGAACCGAGGGAACATTTCGTCTTTTAAAAATGCTTCGCTTTCCGAAAGGTGAGATATAAATACAGTTCCTGGTTTTCAGTGCGTCCATTCGCTCGCAGAACTTATTCAAGCCGAATTCTGTCGGTTGCTTAATACTTTCGCAGCTGGTAATTTCTTCGCTAACTCAAAACTAAAAGCGGCTTGAAGAGGAAGTAACTCCAAAGCCAGCTTGCATCGCGAATAGAAAGACACGAAATATAAAATTTCTTTGCGAGCATCGAATTTAGAGCTGCTGTTTATGTTAAGTGGCAAGAAGATACGTCTGAATAGTGTTTTTAAATTCTCTACAATTTCAAACTACTTTCTTTCACTCTCTTCTTACATTACAAGACCTTTACGTCGGCGGAGAAGGGAGGGAACTAAAAATTTTACGAAATCAAATCAGCGTTGCAAACGTTCCATCTAAATAGTAATCTTTTAGCTAGCCATTTATGGCAAAAATACGAAGCTCAAAAACGAAACAGTGAAAACGTTCAGAGAATTTAAAAACGCTACATTCTATTACTGTCAACTCTCCAGGAGACTTAGAAAAATAAATTAAGTTTACGCAGGTTGTATCCCGCAATTAACGCAGACAATGTTTATTGTTCATAAAAATCCGCAGACTAATTCGTATTACTTTCAATGATAGAATCGGTATTGATTTCAAAGAAGTAGGTTCGAAAACAAGTGAAAGAAAATTGATGCGCAAGACTTGAAACGAACAAATTCGATTTACAGAAGCGCAGAAGTTGATATATGAAAATGTCTAGGGTCGTCCAAGTAAGTTGAAGCATAGGCGAGACGATATCGTCGCGCGATTTTGGCAGAGCGGTAGACGGGGAGGGCATAATTTCCCTTGAACGTCTGCGAGCGTGTTAAGTGTTAAAGATCGCGTCTATGGGCGGGGATGTAACAGTAGAAGAAAGAGAAAGGGGTGGGCGGTGGATACATTAAACATCAGGCTTCCATTACCAGGGACACGGTAGCGCGAGCTATCCTCCGACTATGTAAATGTTATCTGGGTGTTGTGTTGAGAAGCGGCGGGGGCGGGTCGCGAGTCGAGGCAGCCAGGAAGCGGCGCGGCAGTAAGTCATAAATTTGCTGGGAACTCGCTCGAAAATCTGTGTCACGAGTTAAGAACTAATCCCGGCCGTCTTGAGAGCGAAGTAACACGGGATATACGGGAGCCAGAAGCGTTTCACACCGGGGGGGGGGGGGGGGGGGGTTTTAGGCACGATGAACAGGACGGAAAGAGAGATAGACAGGGTCCCCGTCGAGGGTGGAAGCCGGGTCTGGTCAGATTATGTCGTCACGCGGGTGTCTGTTGCCGACGGCTCACAAAAGTGAAAGCAACCCTCCACCCCTTAGACCGGGACCGTGAAAAACGGAAAATTCTTCGGGAGACGCTTACCTGCCGAAGGAAATTGTGAAACGGGGCCTCTGCGAGCCGAGTAAACACTCCTGAACGCCGCGCGCTGGCGAAAGGAAGCACGTTCCATTGTGATTTGCTCCGAGCCCTCGTCCATCTGCGGCATCTGGTCTGTTCGAATGACCAGAAGCGGATCCGTCCCCAGCATACCTACCGATCGACCTCGATGGGAATCCGAAAAGCTGATCTTCCAAGGTAAATCGTCGCTACAGGATCGCATTATTAACCTTCTCAATTGAGACTTTCACGAGACGATCCAGTGCTCTTGGGACACTTCCGGGTCCCGTCACGTGCTCGAGGGTGCCACCTCTCTGTTTGCACACGGAGACGAATTTGTTGCGATATGCTACTGCTAATTCAGCTTTAGGCTGTTCAGCGGACAAACTCCGTGGGTGGGAACCGAGGCTAGGCAGCGATTAACGCTTTGGCAGCACATTTATTTTATGACTCGTCGCCTGTCACTGCCGGGTTCTGAGAAGCCTTGTACCTTGGTCTACCGAAGCAGGAATATGTACTTGGAAGTTGGTGGTAGGTGGTAATCTTTCACCAGATGTAGAAAGTTCTCGTTGTGATTTGATCTGATAGATCGAATTTTATTAGGAGTTTTAGGATGAGACAGGATTGAGTTTTCTAGTTGACGTTGATTAGTGGACAGCGGATCTTCATGCAAAATACAAATTTTCTACCTGAATTGCAGCAACCTGGAGTGACACAGAAATTTATTGTCGCTCTTAACACTTTAACTAACCGAAAGCCTATTATGTAATAGGATTTTCATCATTGTGCTGTACCAAAAGGGAGCATAGAAATTTTCTTTTACATTACAATCTTAAATAAAAGTACTGGATGACGTTATTGAGGGTCACTTGTTAGTTCACAATGAAAATTGCTGTTGTTATTCAAGGTTCCATTAAAAAGTGTTCAGCCATGAACCATTGACTTTTCAAAATTATGCAATAATCACCGGTCGGTATTGTGTTAATATAATTTTAAATAATTGTGCTGTAACAAAAGAAAGCATAGAAATTTTCTTTTACATTGCAATCTTAAATAAAAGTACTAGATGACGTTATTGAGGGTCACTTGTTAGTTCACAATGAAAATTGCTGTTGCTATTCAAGGTTCCATTAAAAAGTATTCAGCCATGAACCATAGATTTTTCAAAATTATGCAATAATCACCGGTCGGTAATGCGTTAATATAATTTTAAATAATTGTGCTGTACCAAAAGAGAGCATAGAAATTTTCTTTTACATTACAATCTTAAACTAGATGACGTGATTGAAGGTGATTTGTTACTTCACAATGAAAATTGCTGTTGCCATTGAAGGTTCCATTAAATAGTGTTCAGCCATAAACCATAGATTTTTCAAAATTATGCAATAATCACCGGTCGGTAATGTGTTAATATAATTTTAAATAATTGTCCTGTACCAAAAGAAAGCATAGAAATTTTCTTTAACATTGCAATCTTAAATTAAACTATTAAATGACGTTATTGAGTATGACTTGTTAGTTCGCAATGAAAATTGCTGTTGCCATTGAAGGTTCCATTAAAAAGTGTTCAGCCATAAACCATAGATTTTTCAAAATTATGCAATACTCACCGGTCGGTAATGCGTTATATAATTTTAAATAATTGTGCTGTACCAAAAGAAAGCATAGAAATTTTCTTTTACATTACAATCTTAAATAAAACTATTAGATGACGTTATTGAGGGCGACTTGTTAGTTCACAATGAAAATTGCTGTAGCCATTGAAGGTTCCATTAAAAAGTGTTCAGCCATAAACCATAGATTTTTCAAAATTATGCAATAATCACCTGTCGGTAATGTGTTAATATGTTCAACATGTTGAAAATAATATAAAGATATTTTTAAATTCGTCCGATATTTTGAATGTTTAAAATTACACTTACTCATTTCTGCCATAATTCCATAAACTCCGCTGTCCATCGATTAGTTTAATTTGATATTGTGGATTGTATGCGCAATTCATGTAAGAAAGCGAAGGAAAGTATGCTAATGCGCGTCGACCATTTGTAAGCAATCCACAAGTGAAGAACAAAAGAATCTGACAATAGAGTGTACGGAAAAGAGCGGAAAGATAAACAAAAAATTTGAAAAGAAAACGAAAATGAAAGAGGGAAATATGAACAATCGATCCGATCGGAAGAGAACTCGAAAAGTAAACGCGGCAGAAACAATAGTTGCTGATGCACGCCCGTCGACAATAACCGAGAAACAATTAAGCTCGTGTAAGGAATGATACAAATAAAATTCAATGTAACTTATTGTCACATTGAATTACAAATACAAAATTGTCCATGAATTATGTATAATAGATCTTCTTGTATTTCTTAAGTTTCGCGGGTTACAATGGTAGATGAACAGATAAGGGAGCCAAGAGAAAGTTATTTAGGAACATGAATAAAATCTAAGAGCCAAGATAGAGATGGATATACATACATTAAGTATAATCCCATTTGAATGCAACTGAAAGCACGGCAGACTGTGGATTTAAACGATGCCAAATATCCGCAGGAAAAGTCAATGTTATCTTCGTAGGAACCCGCCATATTGCAAATTCCGTGACTCGGGTCTGAATTGCTAAATCTGCGGATGTAGAAGTGGAGAACGGTGGGAACGACTGTGTCCGTGTGTGTGTGTGTCTGGCGGGGATGCTGAACTTAACATGGCGAAAGAATGTTGGACTTGCTCTTATAACCGCTTCCGATTGCGTAAAAAGTTTTCGAGCCGGCGGCAACCCCTCTAACATCCTCGCGAGATCGTTTATTCTCTAATAGTTTAGTCCTGGGAAATGGGTCGAACAAATTTATTTTAAATTCAGCAGTTTGCAACATCTGAAAGCCTCGAGCTGTTCAAATTTTTTTAACCATTTCAGAAAATGATCGTCCGACACTGTTAAATCTTAACGGAAGCATCCTTGCAATTTTTATACGAAGTACAAGAGCAACCCCTGTACGAGAGACGATAAAAACATTAAGCACAGAGATTAGATAATATGATGCGTGTACAAAATATTTACTTTCAATTGGTCTTTAGAATTTCTAGCGTGTTAGCAGATGTAGAAGAAACTATGAACGACCATATAACGTAGAAAATTTTCTGACATCGACATAAGGGTCGAGTAGAATATCGTTAGCGTAACGTCAACGGTCGACCGAGCCGTGGAAAATAGTTTCCCGTGGGAATAAACGAAACTTCGAGTCGATTTAATTGCAGGAGCATTAAGCAGCGGGGCTGAATAACGACGCGAGGGGGAAAAATACGTCGTCCGACGATCAGTTGTCTCCGCGGACATCGGGAAATCACCCCAGCGAGCCCTTCGTGAGTTATTCAGAGCCGCTAATCTATCCCCGGCGAATTATTAATCGCGGAGCGTGGAAAAGTCACGGTGTCATGCGCGTTTTAAAGACACGTGGGCGGTCGTCGACGCGGGGGTGGTGCTCGCCGTCGTTTCCGGCTTCATTAACTCGTAAATTCACCGGGTGAAGTTCCGCGTCGTTCATAGACCGTGGATAGATGCTTCAATATTAATACCGTAATTGGCTCGGAACAGCGGGGTAGTTACAGTTCTCGGGGGTGTCTCTGCGGCACGTCCGTCGATAGCCATTACACATTTACACAGCAATTGAAAAGTACGGGAAAGTTACTTTTGCTAGCGCGTACGCACGGTCGACGACCAGGGCGGTCTCTTCTCGTCTCTCTTCCTCTTGTCTTCATCGTCGAGACAATCGCCGGCGATAGATTTCCAACGTGACCGGCCGTCCTTCTTTTTCTCTCCGTTTGCCCCCCTCCCCCAATCCGGCGACTTGTATTCGACGAAATAGGAGCTCTGGCAGCGCACCAAGAACGTAGCAACGAAGAACGAGATATTAAGTACGAGCAACGCGGGTGCATTGAAATCGGAATGCGAATCTGAAAAGAGGACGAGGGCTCCGATTCGACTCTCGCGAAAATATCCTCGTCGATAAACAGCAGACCGAAACTCCCCACCTTCATCTAGATTTCCCGTCAACCACCCTCGCGAACAGTCCAGACCTCCTCTCCCACGGCCGTGTTGCTCGTAATCGATTTCTTACATGTTCCGCCGGTTTTTCTGTAATGGCAATTGCGGGACGGTTTAGATTCCTTTTACGTGATCGTTGCCCGGCCACCCGTGTTACGACTCCGCGTTAATGTTAGGCCTTTACAACGACCGAGCGTAGCATTATTCGACGACCTACAGGCTTGGGATACCAGTAAGAATTAAGGAGGCCGCGGGAAGCAATTAAGATTGTGTAGTTCGCCGAACTGTTTTTCTTTATCGATCGCGTTTCTTCGACCGCTCAGCGGCGCGGGCCGTTCACGCTTTACTTTTCACCCCCGGGGAAATTCGATCTCGACGGGGATACGACGCGAATCTTCGTTGCGTTCACGGTATCCGCGAATTCGTAAAATCCGAGGAATTCGCGTAAAGATCTGTTATTAGGAAGTTGGTGCTTCTCGAGAAAACCGAACTGACCACACTGGAGATCGCGCATGCTGGAACAACGACTGCATTTCTTTAACACGAGCTCTAAACGTAGCACTAAACGTAGCACTGAAATTGTCTATCAGGTTTTCAGTCATTTTCTAAAATAATGTATGTAAAGAAATGGTATTAAATTCAAATTTTACCGCGCGTTTTAGAGTATCTACTGTTAGAGAGAAAGACTAGTGGAAGGAGATAGATAGATAGAGGATTGCGTAACAGAACATATGTTCGTAAATTAATAGAGCGATGAAAGCGTAGATAGAAGAATAGTAATATAGAATAGACTTTAAATGTCGTTTCCCTGTTTACAGAGCAACAATTTCTAGGTTATTCTGAAAATCCTTCATAACAGATAATTGTCCCATATATACAATAGCGGACAAAAGTTTAAGACGCTCTAAAAAAGAAAAAAACTATTTTAATATTGTACTATACGATTTGAACTTTTTTGGGAAAATAGAGCAATTAGTTTACTGCAGGATGCGACAAGAAATTTTTTCAAAAATTGTAATTGATCGTAATTGTTGAAAAAATACTAAAAGTCGCATTTTCAACATTTTTATGAAGACCTATATTGGAAATTTAAAAAATACGGTTTGTCGATCTGTGTAAATTAAACGTATTCTGAAAATTTCGTCAACATCGGTCAACGTTGCAACGAGCTGCAAACGTTTAAGGACGGTAAAAATTACAGATTTTCCAAATTTTCGATCTCGAACTGCAATAAATCTAAGGATTCTTGCATCTTTCTATGTCTGTCGTTTTTTCCCGAGCCGACCGATTTCGATTAAACTTTCACAGTGCATATAATTGACACAGATCTACAAAACGTATTTTTTAAATTTTCAATATAAGTAAATGTGTTTTGATTATCGATCGTAAGATTGTTAATAACAAGATGTATCGATGATCTCGGCGCAAAGGTTCGATCGGAGATATAAATTAAAGCAATTTTGCTAGTTTGATTAAACTTTCAACGTTTCGATCCTAATATGGATCCTTTTCGAGAAAGGAAGAAAAAACTGCGTCTGTAAATTTTAAATAGAGATTTCGGTATTAATGTACCGAACAAACGGTTTCAATATAAGTCCTCGTAAAAAAGTTGAAAATGCGACTTTTAGTATTTTTTCAACAATTCCGATCAATTACAATTTTTGAAAAAATTTCTTTTCGCATCCTGTAGTAGACTAATTGCTCTAGCTTCCCAAAGAAGTTCAAATCGTATAGTACAATATTAAAATAGTTATCGTCTTTTTTAGAGCGCTTAAAATTTCGTCCGCTACTGTATACATATACTCGAAGAAATAAAAGTGCTGAATCTCTCATGGATGCATTTCGCAATCTCGACAATCGAAGATTAAAAATATTGACGCGTACCTGAACGTAGCGTAAATGCAGTAGATGTAAAGAAATAATAATCGGGTGTCCGTGGTATGGATTGCGCATCCATTTAATGCAGCGTATCGCACATAACTTATAATATTAATATAAAAAGAGCTGATATCTGAAATACCGAACTACGTGTTCGCTTGAGAAGGAAGAAGGACTGGCAAGAAGAAGGACTGGCAAGAAGAAGGACTGGCAAGAAGAAG
>CM052193.1:6262998-6276027 GCA_028455805.1 Lasioglossum figueresi
TTTGGAATTTCAACTTCATATTCGTAATCAACGACCCCGAAAACCCCTGAGTACGAATTTTTGAGTACATTAAAATACGTTTAGAGGTTTCGGCCGTTTTTTCGGGATTTGGGACCACTGTGCGGCCAAGGGAGCGCGTTCTCTCCCCATTGTGCAACGCGAAGCCGACACGACGGGAATCGTGAAAGAATCGTGAAGGAATCGTGGACGATCCTCGAAAATCGACTCTCTCCACGGTCTTCGAGGTACGGGAAGTGCCCCGGCAAGTGCTCCGCGACGATTTCAATCGGAGGCTCGACGTCGATACGGTTACAGTAGCGAACCGGCCTTTCAGCCCGAAATATCATTTATGAGACCCTCCATTGAAATCCGTACGTTTTTCGTCGCTCGTAACGCCCCGTTTCGGGAGGACTCGATCCATTCGACGGACGAGGACGAGTTAACCCTTTCGAGACTGACGGGACAATGGGCCCAGTCTCCGCGGTGCATATTTTAAGCCTTTTTTCCTGTCGACGAGCTGACGGCCCGGTCTCGATTGTCCGACTATCATTTCGACGAGCTTTCGCGAGGTGCTTGTACACGGGCTCTTAACGATTGGGCCGGGCGTTTCGTTCCAACGATATTTCCATTCGGCTCGAAGAATGTTTGTCGAGGCGGTCAGCTTCCAATTACTGTTTTTGAAATCTTGACTCGCGAAGCTCGCCGTCTACTAATCGTTGCGAAACGTTAACTCCTTACATGAGAAATTCTTATTGATCGTAAAACGTTTTTGAATAAACTTGGAATAATGTTATCGGCGCCACGGTTCGATCAAATTCTACACTTATATAGCTATTTTGTAAAACTCAAACGTTTCGATTCGGATTTGAATCTGCTACGTCACAAGACCACGTTTGCTATCGAATTGTTTTCTATCAGAGGAAAGGTGGTGTTTCGTCAACTCATTTCGTTAACTACCTCACGCTGTCATTTATTTTATGGTTGCTGTGGTTAGATCTTCCTCGTCTCTCGTAGCTTCTTAAAGGAATATGCAGGGCGAATTCAGTTCTATTTTTTTTTTAAATTATGAAGCAGCAAAATTAAATATTTTCTACGCAGCGTTAGACGTCTGGGTATCATCTATTATCATCTCGCAAAAACTCATAAAATCGGAGTAGGATCGTCGAGGTTTTTCCTCGCGAGACTTGTTGGATCGTGTAATCTCATTGCGAGGGACACATGGGTATTTTGAAATGACAATTTTGTTCCATTTAAAGTGCCGCGCGTTTTGATGCAGAGAAACGATTTATAGAATTTCATATTTATAGAATGTCATATTTTATGTTCTCGTCGTTCCCAACGATTGTACTTTACGTTGTCGTTAATTGGAAGAGTTTCTGTACGTCTTTGAGGTGCGTAGAAATTGTTTGCGAAGTAGAAAGCCGACTGGTGGAAAAAAACTAGAGGTGCATAGCGCTGCTGGCGAAGCTGCAGCCTGGTCAAATTGGTCCGAGAGACCGTGGAGGGGTTGAACTAACAAAGCGACAGCTAAAAGACAAATATTAGTTGTGCCAACAAGTAATGTGCCATTTTTTCTTCGCTTCAATATTTGTTTTCGAGTTTAATCGAAAGGTTACGCTGGTTCAATAATGTTTCCAAGGGCAAACAGTTGGAAGATACTTCAAATTTAAATCGTACTACTCGCTCGTAAAAAAATGTATAATCAATCACTATACATAGAATTAAACACAAATTAACTCGGTGGAAATAAAACATCTCAAGGGTCGAAACAACCCCTAGAATTTAATTTCCTATCTCCAACAGTAATAGCACGGAATACAAATTGATCGAGTGGAAGAGACGCGAAAAATCACAGTTGGGGGATGGAAGCCCGAAATTTCGCTCTCTTTCTAGAACAGAGTTTCCACTAATGGAATATAACACAGAGTAGGCCGCGAGCGATGTCGAATATACAATTCGAGAACGATATTCTGCGTTTTTCCGTTCGACTCCATCGAATTCGTTTTGTCAATTAAAAAGAATAATTGTGTGCGCCGGCGAGAGCCGGGTTCATTCTTCTCTGTCGGAGTTGGCAGTTGTCCTGTTCGTCGAACTTTCTGCTCCAGTCTTTTTTATCTCATCAGCGTTGTGCCGTGTAAACAAAAGTGACACTGTAAACGGTTCCGATGAATTCCTCCTCCGCGCGCGCGCGAATCCGTTGAAAGCACCTTGTCGGCAGAGAATATATGTATACTCTCTCTTTCTCTCTCTCTCTCTCTCGCTATGTGTTTGTGTGTGTATTGGCGCCGGCGCGTTGGTTGTACGAGTAAAACGGGGGCGAGACTATACGGAATAAAATAAACGATACGGTTAGGCGGGCTGCTCGAGTGCAACGAAATTTTACAAACAAAAATTTATGTCGCAGCGACTGCGCTTCGCGGAGAAATAAAACTCGGCTCGTAGCAGTTTGTCGGTGGTCCCGGCTGCAGGCTAAATTAGATCCGATCTGCGGGAACAATTAATTGGCCCGCGAGCTATTAGATTGGCTGTATCGATTCCATCGGCCACCGCAACTGCTTGTTCTCCGGCTGCCCCCACCGCCGAAAAATGCGAATTGTTCGGTCGGCCGTTAATACGAATCCGACTGAATGAATAATGAAAGGCCGCATTGTCTACGACGGTGATCGAATATCGAAAATATTCAGCCCCTCTGAAGGCTCCGCTCGTTACCATCACCGCCTCCGCCTCGCAACGAAAAAGTCGGCCGAAAGCCGGACTCTGTGTGTACTCCCCGTGACGCCATGTTCGTTTCGCACTTTTCCGCGCTTTGTTCGGACCGTGTTCGAATTAAACGAATTTCTCTCTCTCTTTCGCTCGCTGTCCGTCTCCCTCCCCCTCTCTCTCTCTTTCTCTCTCCCTTTTTCTATCGCGCGCGAATCACAATCGGGAATTGTCAGGGACGCTTGAATTTTCAAACGATTTCGAGGATGCGAATCGAACGCGCTTTTTCAGTATTTAACTGTTTCGGCTTTTTTCGATCTTGATACTCTTCGACTTTTTTGCTGGCTCGTCGAGAATTTGATTGCTTCTTGCTAATTCGATACTGTTCCGCCACCTTTCAGGACCTCGGTGTCTTTTTCGGAATTTGCTCGCAGCGTATATTCGCCTCTTTGAACGTTCGACCGTACCGAGTTGCCGTAAACATTTTTTGCGAAGCACGAACACGTTGAATCAGAAACTTCGATAGGTATCTCAGGTTTTTTTCCGATTTTAAAAAAAAAACATTAAAATCGTGTAACTTGGGTGCGAACGCTAATTCAGATATTTATTTGTTCGTCAGAGTTAATTAATTTAAACGTTCGAGATTTAATAGCTTTACGCCGTTGTTCGTTGTCGTGCGAATAATCGATGGCGTAACTTACGAAAAAATTGTGACTTTAATGAAGTTTCGTGATATTTACGCGCGATCATTAGCCTGCAGAGGCCGATGCATTTATAGTAGCTCATAACCCGCGAATGATTTTAATAAAGCTCAACTCTCGGCATTTATTACCGCCAGATTATGGATCTTAATATATTTACGACACGTGTGGAAATTTGTAAAGCGCGAGAAGAGACGTGTGCATTGATAAGAATCGATACCAAACTCGCTACTAATTTAACAGTAAACCTACCACCACCGGTTGAAATGACCGGTTTCAGATGTTTTATTTTAGAATTATTGAAATAATCGAAATGATTTCATAAGGAACGGTTGTATAGATATCTTTAGTAGAGTGACAAAGTCTAAATGAAATCAATCTTGTTATTTTTATAAGGGAACGTGCACCAGTTACTTTTAAGGCTCGATAAGTTTAGCGTTGAACACAATGGATTCGCGCAAAAGCGTCCGGTTCGATAATTCGGAACGGAATAAAATTGGAAATGGGACTACGTCTAATTTCGCTTTGCGCGAGTTATAGTATATCTGCGATTGTGAGTTTGCGCGCGCGGTCCACTGATTATCGACGTAATTATATTTCCCGGCGATCGAGGTAAATTCCCGTTAAAGTTTGTCGACGGTAAACTGACAATGGCGGCGCGGTGTTGTATAAATTCGTAATGCAACGGTTTCACGGCGAAACATAATGGATTAAATGGATCGACTGGAATCTGACGGTTTTTCAGCGGAACGCGACGTGCTTGCTGGAACTTATGACCGATCGAACCTGTAAAGCGGCCGAACAGTTCAATTCTCGTGAAAGGTGGCAAACTGTTTACCGCTTCGATCCATCATAACTTCCACCGGACACATTATATTGAAAAATTGTCCGAATGCGACGCGTCGCATGGCTCGCTATCTTCCACGCCCCTTGCAAATCCGTGTTGCCAACGAAATCGCTTGAGACGCCTCGTTGCTCCGAGACTTAATCCAGCAACGGTGCTCTCGGATTTTCTCTGCTAACAGACAAATGGTTTATTTGATAATGTCGCGCTTTAATTACTTCCACATTTATAACAAACAAATTAACGTGATTGCCACAGCTGAGACATCCAATTTGTTACTTTTTAAATTATATTTAGAGGATTTTATGCATTTGTAACGGCATTCTTAATTAATGCCTTCACAGTTTAGTATTTCAGCTTGCAATTTTTATCGTAAACGCATTAAATTTTTAAACGTAATTTCACAATTAACAAATTGTTTTATTCAATGTTACTAGTCGAAGAAACACTTTAATCTAATCCCCGTTTCATACAATCGATGTGGATCGTCACGTGGCTTGGTAAATTCTTGTAGAATGTTGAGTACATTCACATAATCATTTTCATCGTAAACGCGTTAAATCCTTAAACGTAATTTAAGAAGTAACAAATTGTTTTATTCAATGTTACTAGCCGAAGAAACACTTTAACCTAATTCCTGTTTCGTACAATCGATGTGGATCGTCACGTGGCTTGGTAAATTCTTGCAGAATTTTGTGTACATTCGCATAGTCATTTTCATCGTAAACGCGTTAAATCCTTAAACGTAATTTAACAAGTAACAAATTGTTTTATTCAATGTTACTAGCCGAAGAAACATTTTAATTTAATCCCTGTTTCATACAATCGATGTGGATCGTCATGTGGGTTGGTAAATTTTTGCAGAATTTTGTGTACATTGCGAACACATGGAAATTACGTCTAACAAATTACGTCTAACAAATTACGTCTAACAAATTACGTCTAACAAATTACGTCATGTTTCGTAGTCTGAAAATCCTGTGGCATTCAGGAGCTGATATTTCGCCGAGGCTCGACGACTGACCCGAATTAAGTAAAAGCCGCGATTCATCTTGTAATCGTAGCAATCGGACCTCCGCGGCTAAAAGGTTCGTGAATCAGCAACAAAGGCGTCCCGCGACAACAAAAAAGAAAAGAACTGAAAGGAAGAACAGTTTACTGATTTTGCTTTTGTCCTCGGGAATTATTCATTCTATCCAAAATATTTGGAATGATCAAGATAAGTGGAACAGCCTGTGCAACGAAACCCAACTCTAAAGTTTGTCGCTGTTAAATTACGAGAAAAAGGTTTACAAAACCGTCACGTGTTTCACGCACTTGCCGTTCCCACCTGTCTTCTATCGACTTCTTTTCGTTTACGAAACAATCGCTTAGAATGTAAGGTTGGTCGTACATAATAGCACCTACAAGTAAAGTAGGAACTGGCAAGTTGGAGGAACTATATTTAAGAAAATTACGCGAAGAACCACGTGAAACCGAGTCATTGTACCGTTGGCTGACGTGGCAATGCTAAATAAGCGTTCCATTGGAAGTTTCCGAGGGGATAAGTTCTCTTTTTCGATCGTCTAATCGAATCGTACAATATTAATCTGATTGCAACTAGGTTCACCGGTGTATCTTTGAATACGTTAAATATTTCACGCGTTTTCTCTGCTATCAATCACAGTCAGGAGTCTCGGCCGTATAAACGGTTGATACATTATACATGCTCCTCTCGAAGTTAGCGGTGTCAGTCACCGGTGACCGACGGCGGCCCGCGAATGTATTAATACCGAGCCAGGGCTCGCTCGCGCAACCACCAATCAAATGTACGATTCCAGCATTCTTACGCGTACACGTATCGCCTCGGCAATTCCCATCTACGCCACGAAAGTCGCCAATTACACGGGCCCGGCGTAATGAACGCCGAGCGATTGACGTCCGTTGCATGAAAACGCAATTGTCCTCGGCCAAGGACGCGCGCGCGTCCGCCATTAATGGGTTAAGGGTTGCTAACGAGTCCGTGGAATTGGGGACGACGCCGAAATCCAAGAAACAACGGACAATCATTCTTCTCCGGTAATATCGAACTGAGAATCTGGCAACCTTTAAAAATCGGATTTGTCATTTTAACAACCCATTCTCTGCTATTTATGCTGCCTTGCAATTTAATCTCGTCGCTTCGGTTTAACATATAAATTGTATGAATTAATATTATAATATTCGCTTGTAGAATTCAATGTGAAATAATTGGGTTGCGATTAAATATGTTAGTTTACGATGGAAATTTGAGAATAACGATTCAAATCCACCACACATTTCTCTGTTACTTACTAAACAAAATATCATTGTACTAATATCTTTTTGAGTTTGTCAATGAATCACATATTGTATGAATATGTACTTTGTATGAATTAATTGTACAATGGTTGGTTGGGTTGCGATTAAATGTGTTAGTTTATGATCGAAATTTGAGAATAACGATTCAAATCCACGACCCATTTCTCTGTTACTTGCTAAACAAAATATCATTGTACTAATATCTTTTTGAGTTTGTCAATTAATCACATTGCATCATTTCGTTTGTATAAATTGTATGAATTAATTGTGCAATGGTTGGGTTGCGATTAAATATGTTAGTTTACGATGGAAATTTCAGAATAACTATTTAATTCCACGACCCATTTCTCTGTTATTTACTAAACAAAATATCATTGTACTAATATCTTTTTGAGTTTGTCAATGAATCACATATTTGTACTGCATCATTTCGTTTGTATACATTGTATGAATTAAGTGTACAATGGTTGGTTGGGTTGCGATTAAATATGTTAGTTTACGATCAAAATTTGAGAATAACGATTCAAATCCACGACCCATTTCTCTGTTACTTGCTAAACAAAATATCATTGTACTAATATCTTTTTGATTTTCTCAATGAATCACATATTTGTACTGCATCATTTCGTTTGTATACATTGTTATGAATTAATTGTGCAATGGTTGGGTTGCGATTAACTATGTTAGTTTACGATGGAAATTTCAGAACAACGATTTAATTCCACGACCCATTTCTCTGTTACTTGCTGAACAAGAAATCATTGTTCTAATATCGTTTTGATTTCGATCGTCAACTGGTGCTCTGAATTGAACGTCTAGTAATCGATCTGCAATAGCCTTTTTTGCAAGGTTTCCTGCATAAATCGTAGCAATAATTATAGTTGCTGAATGGTGCTCAATTATACATTCTTAATGGAGAACACCTTCAAAAACTTTCAATACAGCTCATCTCGGAGTCTCGGGCAGGGTTCATTAGCTTCAATAAAGTTCCCCTTGAAAGTAGCGAAAAGAGTTCACTTTTAGATAATTAATTGATTTAAGCGGCACAGTAGGAGAATGTCGTATAGCTCTGTACAGAGTTACGTACTTCTTAATTGAAGAACGGTAATGCACTCTTTTGAAGCTGATATTCTTCGTTGTATTTTTTTTATAACCGACCACTTACCATATTAGAACATTAATTCTATCGTTTAATCTGCTTTAGAAAATTTAATGGAACTAGCAATGCTACGAAGATTTGACTGTTAACAGTTTATGAAGTACCAGAGTCGTTATCTTGGGCTCTCTCGCGATCCCAGTACAATTCATTGTACACTGATCTTTGTATCAACATTGTAATACCATTATAAATATGAAATTTGTTTAACTTCGTTCGAACATTTCGGATTTGTAATCTTAAACTATATATCTAAAGGTACTTTAATGAACATTAACTGATTTGTTATGAAGATCCCAATGGCACTTCTCAGCTGGAGAAAAGGGTTTAACTAGGCTTCCGTGAAAAAATGATCGTTGTTCAATTTTCGTACGCTCGAATTGGAAGAAAGGTTGATTTGGTCGGCTTGAAACATACATTTCCCGATATGTAACCACCTGTAGCTTCCCGACAGAGCTCGATGGCCCTAAATAGCGTTTCAAGTATCGTGCTGTATCGACTGGCAGCACTCGAAAAACAAGTCGATGCCGACATCCGTGCAGAAAGACGAGCAAAGTCGACACGGGACTTACAAAGCGGCTGAAGGCAATCTAATTTCTCCGTGCGATGTTTCGTTCGGCTTGGAGAAACAGTCTTAAGGATACACAAAGTACAATGGGGCTTCGATTCCTTCGATTAATCCGATTTTCACACGACGAGCAAGAGCTCGCATGATTCGTGCCGATCGAGAGAGAATCATCCGATAGAGAGGAGAGGCGAAGAGCGACAGAACGGCGAGGTAAATTCGATTTCATCGAATCACGGGGCTGAGTCACGCCGTCTGCCATTCCTCCTGGTACAAAAAGGCGCGGCACAAGTGCGCGCCTTCTTCGTCGAGAGTCGAGTGCAAATGTCGAGGAGTCGAAGGTAACGAGGGTGAGAAAAAAAGGTTCGAGGAGAGGCAACACTGAGAAATAGAGGGAGAGGCCTTCCCGCAAAAAACACAGTTCTCGATGATGCGCTCTTCTCCGCGTCATCAGCTGCATACTTGCCCCAAGGAACAGTGAAAGCGACGCCGCTGCAACCAGCATTGCACTTTGCGGCCCCGCGAATCGTTATTATTCAAATTTCCCGCGCCTACGAACGCTGCGAGGACCACGAACTTTGTTCACAAGATACACAGGACAGAGAGAAAGAAAGAATTATGATTACGATCACGGTAACGATTAGACCGCGGGTTTTATGCACTTATAACTAGACCGCGGATCTTTACGCATATTTTGTCTTGTTTTATGAAAACCTTCGGGACGAGTAGCAAGCTCGATCATTTGAAAATGATCGTTGTTCAAACGATTTTTACGTCGTTCAACTTGTTCGTAGATTCCTGTATATTTTTTGATCTACGCGAGTGTCTACTGTATCCAATAAATTACCTAACCAACATTGCACTTTGCGGCCCCGCGAAACATTATTATTCAAATTTCCCGCGCCTACGAACGTTGCGAGGGCCGCGAACTTTGTTCACTAGATACACAGGGCAGAGAGAGAGAGAAAGAATTATGATTACGATCACGGTTTATGCACTTATAACCAGACCGTGGATCTTTACGCATATTTTGTCTTGTTTTATAAAAACCTTCGGGACGAGTAGCAAGCTCGATCATTTGAAAATGATCGTTGTTCAAACGATTTTTACGTCGTTCAACTTGTTCGTAGATTCCTGTATATTTTTTTATCTACGCGAGTGTGTACTGTATCCGATAAATTCCTTAAAATACAGCATGTTTCTGGAATCGCGGTACAAGCTACTGTGCCGCGAATCTACATGGAAAAGCAAGTCGAAAAAGCGGAATAATATTTTTCTGCTCGGCGTCCCGGATTCGAGTAAATCGAGACTTGAAAATTCAAAAAATATCTGCGGATTTTCAAACTTATTCTTGTACCACGATCGTCTTTTTTAAACACATCTAAGCGTGCAGTTTATTGTCTGACGACGAGTGTACACGCGACGAAGGGAAAAATGTGGATTTGCTGTTAAATAAAATTTAAAAGAGGACAAGAGGCTAATGCAAACTTGAAAATCATTGAGCGCGCGAGTACGCGTTCTTGGAATAAAGCAATTACGAAAGCAATTTAACATTTTATTAAATGTAACGAAGTGATCCTTTTGTGGACGAATGTGGACATGTTAACGTTGTTTGGATTAATTCCCACACACATGTTATTTAATATGATAAAGCACCAGGCCACGCCGTTCGTACCTTCCATTATTTAAGACTTCGATAGTTTCCGAAGAAGATATACCAAGTGCATATTTCAAACAATCGTCCTTGACGGGATCAAGAACGATGGGGTTAATGCAGTGATAGAAGCGCGGGAATATAGCCGCGATTTAACGAATCCGGTGGAACAAAAAAGGGGGAAAATGGGTTTTTGACGATTTTCGAGGATGAATGGTAAATAGTCGGCGAGATCGTCTCCGGCAGTGGCAATCAGTCAGCGAGAACGGTCGGGGAATGCAATGAGAAAACGGTGTAGCGAAAAGGAACGGGCGATCTCGTCGATCTTTTATTCTTTTTTTCCCTTCGACCTCGCGCGTGCGTCCTTCTCCACGCCTCGGTTAATTCACGACTTTATTACAGTCTCAGTCGTCAGGTCTCGGGACACGGTTGGCGTCCATAAAAAAGTCAGGCATGGGTCACGCGTCGCGAGTAATCGTCGCCGCGAATCACCGCCGGCGATATTATTGCGTATGTCGTCTCGTTGCGCAACCGAAAGGTCACCGTTGGGTCGGCCCTGAGGACCAAACGATGGTGCAATAAGCAGACACCGTCCGAGTCGTTTTGTGTATTCATTTATTAGCCCCCTGCCTTACGGCTCCTTTCGCAACTCGCGTCCATCGAAGCTCGCTCGACTCCTCGATGATCGCTGGGAATTTTAATGCATTTACGGTGTCTGCCGTTGCCCAACGCTCGGCAATGTTGAACATTCAAAAAGCTTTCGTTATGCTTTACCTTTTCCCTTTGAAACAGGAATCTTTGCAAGAAAATGAAAAATAACGGGGTAACTCGCAATTTGTTGGATCTCAGAGAGATTCTTACGGCAACGGATTTACAGAATTGATTCTGCGAAGTGATTTCTACCGGCAACCATCCTTTGCAGTCGAACGTAAACGTGGACGTTGAATAAACTATTTAAAATAAAACAGTTTCTAATAAATGTAACTCTTTGAAATTTTAACCCTTAGCGGTCGAGGGGCGATTCAGAGTGACCACTAAAAATTGCATTACCATTATTCACAATATTGTTCACGTTATTAAATATCTTCGTATCTATTATTATGCATTTAAGTATTGTACGAGGTACTATATCAATTTCATATCCACGAAATGAAACAAATGATATACAATGGAATTGTTCTAGGTCGAAAGAAACGTTTAATTTTCAAGTTAAAATAGGTCCACGTCTTTGCAGTCTACGTCGGACCTATTTTAACTTGAAAATTAAACATTTCTTTCGACCTAGAACAATTCCATTGTATATCATTTTTTTCATTTCGTGGATATGAAATTGATACAATACCACGTACAATAGTCGTATAATTTTAAATAGTTTTTATGCAACATGTCTACGTTAATTAGAACAAGAATGAGTTAGAATGGGCATTGGTATCGATGCCCTCTCTCAATTATTTTACTAGTAACCAATGCGCGGTAGAACATTAATTAGTCGAGCTAATCAGAGAAACACAGGATCCTGTGCGCTCATAATCGAATAATTATTACTTGTTCGCAGTACTGTATATCGAATCCTTATTAATTCGTATAATAACTTGTGCTGTGGATCATCTGACACTGTATACAATAGGACCTCGATTAACCGGATCCTCCCGATTATATACAAATATGCGTTTAAAAATGATTATATTATAAAAGGAAATAAATTTTCAAAGATAAAAAATTCAATGTATTATACATTTTAATTGTTTCCCCCGGGTCTTGATTATCCATCGAGCCTTAATTTATCCGGGCTGTTTGTTTCTCGATCAAGCCGGTTAATCGAGGTCCTACTTTCGAGCAATCGATAATTTATAGGGGGCTCGGATAATCGATGTCCTACGGTAATATTAAATTTTTCCGTTGTTTCCACTGTTTTCACCGACCATAAAGTTAATATTTAACATAAAATTGCTCCCTCGATTGATCATCCACCGTGCCAAAAAGGAATTCCACGCGCACCGTGCGACTCCATATCTGCCCCGAAGATTAAATATTGATAATAAAAGTTCTAAAATCGTTTCCACGAGCTCGACGCAATAACTTTTATTGTTCTTCGGATATCGAAGTCAAAGTTCCGCCGCGGTATCGACAGACACGGGCATATTGAAACTGGCGTGCGAACGTATGGCAACGGCGAGGATCCAATAAAAATCGCGAATATGAATATTAATGAATCCGCGAGCCGGCCGGTAATCTACGAGAGCTTCTGCCGGAAATTAGTAAATTTTAATTCCGATGTATACCGGCCGGTCGGGAATGGTAACTCCGATATTTCGCAAAGCGCCGAATAATGGAATGACAACGTTGATGGAGAGCATTAACCGAAGTACAGGTTTCATTTACCGAACACGCCGCAACGGGCGGCGGTTTCTCGATAAAACGACGCAGATTCGTTCGAGTGTCGTTATCATTTATTCCGGTCGGACGGTTCGGTAATTCGATCGAGAGCCTTCGTTATCGTATATGTATACATTTGCGCGTGGAGGCGCACATCGGGTTTCGAACCACCGAGTTTCGACAACAGATATTTTCTTCGGCCCCGCAGGGGCGAGGAAACTTGTTAAGTAAGTCCCAAGCATTCCTATGCCTGCGGAATTTCACTGTACACGGATATCGACTCGACGCGGGAACCCTCGGATTATGTGGGAAAATTAGAGAAGTCGAGAATATTCTCCTTTGAAACTGCGATTCGATCAGGTCCGCGACTTGGCGAGAAGAAAATGTTGATTCATCTATCTATCTATATAAATAAGAATGTAAATGTTCGTTTGTTCAAAATCTTAAATCTCCGAAAGCTCTGCACCGATTGCTTTGAAATTTTGACGCAACGCTGCATTCGAATACGCGCGTGTTTTTATATACCTAATCTGTACAAATCTGTATAATCTATATAAATAAGAATGTAAATGTTCGTTTGTTCAATATCTTAAATCTACGAAAGCTTTTCACCGATTACTTTGAAACTTTTACACAACGTTGCATTCGAATACGCGCGTGTTTTTAGATACGTAATCTATATAATCTATATAAATAAAAATGTAAATGTACGTT
>CM052193.1:6276127-6294712 GCA_028455805.1 Lasioglossum figueresi
AAACAAAACTTTAAACGACGAAACGGCGATAAACTATGAACGACAAAGAAGTACTAATTATTGCAATTGTAAAGTACAAGTACAAATGAATCATGGTACAAGGGGTAGATACATGCTCGTCGTTTTGCAATGAATTCAGCGTTTATAGGGCCGTTTTTAGATATTTTTATGAATTCATAGATGGTTCGTTCCATTAATATTTTCTTCCCGATCAATTTATTTATATGAATCATGTATTGAAGAAACGAAACATGAACGACAAAGAAGTTCTAATTATTGTACTTGTAAAGTACAAGTAGACCAAGCTCGTCGTTTTGAAATGAATTGAGCGTTTATACGGCCGCTTGTAAATATTTTTCGGAATTCATCGATGGTTCGTTTCATTAATATTTTCTTCCCGATCAATTTATTTATATGAATCTTGCATTGAAGAAACGAAACCTTGAACAACGAAACGACGATAAACTATGAACAACAAAGAAGTTCTAATGATTGTAACTGTAAAGTACAAATAGAACAAACTCGTCGTATTTAATATCGTCGTTTAAATATTTTTAGGAATTCATGACAGTTCATTCGAATTTCATTCGATGGTTCGTTTCATCAATATTTTCTTCCCGACCAATTTGTTTTCTACGAATCATGTATCGAAGAAACGAAACCTTCCCGAAAACAAGAGTCGAATGTAAATTCGTAGAATATAAATAAATCATGTCGTACTACAACAGTTCAATAAATCCAAGCACCGGATGACTCCCCGTTGAACCTGACTCACATAGCCTCACCGAGCCCGTGTCCCTAAACATTAGTCAGCAGTGTAAGTAACGACGACTCGAAAATATCTCGGTTCGAGTCACGAATTCCTTGAACATTAGTCGAAGGCTGTTACGACCACTATTCGATTGTTCTATAAATAAAGAAAAGTATAGACGGTTTCGCAGACTGTTTATTCGAACTGTCCACCTATTCAGAGGTATAAATTCGCCGGTGAAAGCGGGACGACCGGAACCTTTGTTACTCTCTGTACCCTTTATCCGAGAGAACGAGAGAAGCGTGGAAACCAAATTTGAACTACACATTCCGCGTGGTTGGAGGAAACAATAGACGACGCCGGGTTTTCTGTGCGCCTCCGTTCGCGGCTGACAAAATGTTTCCTCATTCTAAACGAGAAAAAAAGAAATCGCGAAAATTTAAACTTGCACACTTTCGAAACGAATTACACGGGGACGAATCCGAATTCCTGCAACTAGAATCAACAGTGGCGTGTTCGCATTTGAATGAATTACACCGTCGAGCGAGCCACATGCACGCCCGGTAGAGATAAAGCGAATGAATCGAAATTAGTTGTTCCAGCGACAGGATGTTCAGAGTTATGAAAAGTTAACCATAATATTAGCTCTCTCTAGTCCTTGGAAAATCCTCTCTCCTCCGGCGACTAAACGTAACGCATACACTGGGAGAGCGGTCTGGTTAATCGGGCCACCTTGTAGAGCAGACTCTCGAATCCTAATCAGAATTAGGTTATAGAATTATAATCCCTGCTTTGATACATAATCCGATTAGCGAGAGACCCGTGATTTACAATTCCCGGGTTACATGAGAGAAATAATGCCAAGTGTTACTCGATACGTACACGTACAGGGTGAGCGAGTAAGTAAACACATACTACATAAAATTAGATTGTATCAAAAACTTTTTAATTATGTACCACTTTAACCAGTTGACTGCGTTCGACGTGTATACGCGTCAATCAGAATCTCCATTGCGGTGCAATAACAATAATCTTTTGAAGAATGAATTGTTAATTTTTCATCGAATAAAAATGTAATCCTTCCTCGTTTTTCATAAAATTTATAATAAGACACATTGCCCTGCGTTCGACGCGTATACTCGTGATCGGTTAATTTTAATTACGCACTCTGTGGGGGATTTTTAAAATTAAATTTCGCAGTTAAGAGGTTCGGGAAGTACAGTTTGATTTTTCTATATTTTATTTTTTCTGTCGTATCGAGGAGACCTCGAGTTTATTACTGTAAGGAGGAGACTCGAAACGACTTTCTTTGTGAAACGAACTGTCTGTATTTCTTATTTTTAACAAAACCAAAACGCCACGCACATTTGTTAACGAAACACGTATTGCACAAATCGATAAAAATATATATAACGCATAAATCGATAAAAATATATACTATTCGTATATATTTATACGAACATTTTTACATTACTGATTGGATAACCTTTAGAGTTGAGCTTGATGAAACCTTTGAAAATACTCGAGATTATCTTGACATTTTCGAAAAAATTCAATTGTACCGATCCAAATTAAAAAGTTTTTTCACGCAACCAATAGAGTTATTTTAGATAGTAATTCGGACCGACACACCCAGTATACACGGCTGTCACGCTAACCTGAGTTAGCGTCTCGCAACGGGTAATCCGTTCCGACGAAAAGAAAGAAAATAAAAGTGTATCCGCGTGTGCGTCGCTCCCGGTCCTGTCGTGTCGTTATATGTCCTGGATATAAAAAAAACGGAGACGCGATGATCTATCGAAGGCTGGCAACTGATTATCGATTCCGACGCGAATCGGGATTGGGGCACGAGTGTAAACACGCGGGATACGCGAAAAGTTACTCGAAATTACTCGAAAGCGGCGATCGTAAGATGAATATTGGCCGGTCGCGCGGATTCCTAGCCTGTTTGCTTTGAAAAGCGACGAGCCCGCATTATCATCGTTGAACGTGTACAACCGATATGTTACATACACGCCGTGAAACACGATATATTTGCGTATCTCGTTCAAAAGGCATTCGCGGATACTGTTTGCTTATTCAGCGGTGAAAACGAGTCGAAGTGGCTGTCTCGTTCGTTTCAGAGACACGGGTGTTTGTTGCCGGCGCTTATGGAGAGGAACCCCCGACCGCCTTTAACATCCCGTTTTTCCTCTTTTTTCTCTCTCTTTCTCTCTTTTCCTCTGTGTGTGTGTGTACCGATCCGATTCGCACGTGCGGTCGATCTCTCCACCCCCGCGGTTTTTTTTTCTCCCACGGTTTTCAGTCGTTTGTTACGCCGTTTCGTTTACCACCGATGGCGGTTTAATTTCCAGCGCGGGCACCGGTGCCCTGATAAACGCTCGCTTTCGGGGATCGAAATTTATTCGCCGTTGTCCCCATCGATTCTGTGCTAATTGCTTCCCCCGATAGAAATAAAACGAACGCGAAAAATGAAATAGAATTGGTTTCTCAGGGATTAGAGGCTAGCGCGAAACGCGCTCGTCCGACACCTCGAGTCGCAGACTATTTTCGAGATACGGGAGATGTTTCGGCAACTTGGGGAACGAAATTTCGTGCACGGGCACATTCGCGACGTTTTTTCGATCGATACGACTCCAAACGCGACGCCGTTCGGATATTTTTTAGTTGTTTGATTCGTGACACAGTGGAACCTCGATCATACGAACTAATCTGTGGAACGCATTTGATCGGATAAGGGAAAAATTACCTAGCATTCTTGTACAATGAAGATAGATCTTCTCTATAATTAATATGGATCTTTTCTACTTGTTTGATTCGTGACACAGTGGAACCTCGATCATCCGAACTAATCTGTGGAACGCGTTTGATCGGATAATGGAAAAGTTACCTAGCATTCTTGTATAATTAAGATAGATCTTCTCTACAATTAATATGGATCTTTTCTACTTGTTTCATTCGTGACACAGTGGAACCTCGATCATCCGAACTAAACTGTGAACGTGTTTGATCGGATAATGGAAAAGTTACCTTGCATTCTTGTACAATTAAGATAGATCTTTTTTACTTGTTTGATTCGTGACACAGTGGAACCACGATCATCCGAATTAAACTGTGGAACGTGTTTGATCGGATACTGTAAAAGTTACCTAGCATTCTTGTACAATTAAGATAGATCTTCTCTATAATTAATATGGATCTTTTCTACTTGTTTGATTCGTGACACAGTGGAACCTCGATCATCCGAACTAATCTGTGGAACGCGTTTGATCGGATAATGGAAAAGTTACCTATCATTCTTGTACAATTAATATAGATCTTTTTTACTTGTTTCATTCGTGACACAGTGAAACCACGATCATCCGAACTAAACTGTGGAACGTGTTTGATCGGATAATGGAAAAGTTACCTAGCATTCTTGTTCAATTAACACATTACCGACCGGTGTTTATTGCATAATTTTAAAAAATCTATGATACATGGTTTAAACACTTTTAATGGAACTTTCAATGACAACAGCAATTTTCATTGTGAACTAACAAGTCACCCTCAGTAACGTCATCTAATAGTTTAATTTAAGATTGCTATGTAAACGAAAATTTCTATGCTTTCTTTTGGTACAGCACAATTATTTAAAATCCTATTAATAGGCTTCCGGTAGGTAAAGTGTTAATATAGATTTAACTGTTTTGTAAATTCAGATATCGTTGGTTTGGATAATAGAGGGTTCTACAAAATTATGTCAAGTTTGGTCTCGTTTTAATAAAAAAAAGTGTCACAAATACGTCACTAAAAGTATCATAAAAATATAATTCTATATTAAAAGGTCTTGTCATAAATTTTTCACGTCTATCGAGACATAAACTGTACCTCAATAACTATTTTTGGGAACCGTAATTTCCGATAATTTTTAATATTTCGATGCAGGTAAAGTGGCAGTATTATCGTCAGCAATCTTGAGATATTGCTCGCAACTCCGTCGATCTCCAGTTTCACAGGTTGCAAGAGAAATGTAATTCTCTGTAACAGGGCGAAATAGTTTGGCAAACAATCACATAGTTTCGAGATAGATTGCGCAATAACTGTCAAATTATAATACATACTAACCGTGCTTCGGTAAATTCTCGCTTCTAGGAATCGAAATTAGTTCGCCCTTCCATCGATTTAGTGACCTCTCGAGGGAAGTATAATTGCAATATCAAAAATAAAATCGAAAGCTTCTTTGCAAAATGCTGCAACCTAAATCATTGAAAAAATGTTAAAGTGTTTCCTACAATTCGTAATTTATCGCTTGGACAGCTCAGTATGAAACAGTTTGCCAACCAAACACGTGGTATCGATATCGATTCTCCAAATACGCTCAAGTTATATGCAAACGGTGCTTCGGTAAATGCATCTGGGGGTCGAAACTAATTCATCGTTACTCCGATAGAGTCTAACGAACCTCGCTCGTTGCACGAAACGGAACTGAAAATGCGTGCAACGAAAGAGGAAATCAATTGATTCGTAGTGTCGATCCTCTATTGTTTCCACCTTGCTAGCACAATCCCCACCACGTGATCGCGTCACGTGATCGGGCGTCAGCGTGGGGGAACGGCGTCGCGGAAGGGGAACCTGGAGTGGGGAGACAAATCTCGATCTGGCCACTTCGCTCGTAGCGAAGATCGTTAACGTATCAGATCGTTTACACTAAACTTACCGAGCCTTAAAAGTAACTGGTACATGTTCCCTTATAAAAATGACAAGATAAATTTTATTTAGACTTTGTGCGACTCCTATTATAATATACGTACTCCACTAAAGATATTTATACAATCAATTCTTATAAAATCATTCTTATTATTTCAGTAATTGTAAAATAATAAATCTGAAACAAATGAAAATGCAGCAATGTCGCGCCAGCATTTCTTCTCGCGGCTCCGCTAAATTCTGTCGAATAATGCGAATATCGGCTAAAAAACGCAAAATTAGGCTTTCTGGGATAGTAAGCACGCTAGATTTATCTTTTATCTAGCGATTGCGACTATGAAGAGGTCCCCAATATGCATAAGCGAGACGCAATTTTGTTAGTACTGGACCCTTGCAATTCTCGTGTACGTACATGATTCTAGCGGTGTATGGTGTCCACACAAATCATTTAGTCTACTCCCTTAATGACCTGATACAATAAACGAGGCTGCAAGGCTGCAAGGAGCGAGGTTCTACTGTACTCATTTACTCGATTGAAATAAAACAGCAATACCGATAAATAAAACTACTTTTCGACAAATATAGGACGACCGTGAGAAACACTATAATTCGAGGTATCTCCGCAACGACATCGTTTCCGCAATTTTAAGAGGGATCTAGTTTTCCTGCAGTATCTCGCCGCGTACTCGGACTAGTTTGGTAAACAAACACATAGTTTTGCGATCGATTATGCAAATGATTGTCAAGTTATATAGGAGTCGTGCTCCGGCGGAGCCACCGGCGCGTTGGATTTAATTAAGTTTAGCTGGGACAAATATATTTGTTTGCAATCACACCGGCAGTTAATACGCGCACGGAGGGCTAGTAACGCGATCCGCAGGGCTGTGGTCAGGGTGTGTTCCACTAACCCGGGCAACATTTATGCGTTCGCCGCACAGCATGCCAACTGCCCTGCAACCTTAATTCTCTTAATCGAATAAGACTGGTCGCCATAATCACGGCACTCTATCCAATCTTCAGCCTCTCGGTCGATAGAATTACGTCAACGTGTCGTCGACCTGTCGCGAAACGTTATAGACGCAGTTACTCACATTTCTTCAGTTTCTTACGTTGCTCATTTGCAATTTTTCAACAGGTCGACGATTGCGTAGGAATTGTTTATTTTAGAACATTTTTTATCTCTGTTTATGATATTCTTTGAGAAATGTCTTAATTGTAAACGGTATTGTTGATTGTAGTTGTCACATAAGATCGAGATCTTAAAACTTGCATAATGGGAAAAAGGTTGCTCGGCACTTGCATCGTAGTAAGTTGACGATTTCGTAGAAATTATTTATTTTAAACCATTTCTTTTACCTCTGTTTATGATATTTTCTGAGGAATGTCTGAATTGTAAACAGTATTGTTGATTGTAATTGTCACCTATTTCGAGATCTTAAAAAATTGCATAATGGGAAAAAGGTCGCTCGGCAATTGCATCGTAGCAAGTTGACGATTTTGTAGAAATTAGTTATTTTAGACTTATTTTTACCTCTATTTATGAATTGATATTTCCTGAAAAATGTTTTAATTATAAACAGTATTGTTGATTGTAGTTATCATATAACATCGAGATCTTAAAAATTAAATCGGGGAAAAAGTCGTTCGGTAAAATTGCACCGTGGTAAGTTTTCCCAATTATTTGGAGCAACCGGTGTTAAACTGTTTATCCACCGCAATATTTTCGATACAGCCTGTCATTATTTTTCCCGACCCCATTTAGCCGGTCTCTCGCACGCGCCGCTATCGTTGTCATACTAATTACTTAATTACACCGAGTTGGCCGGTCCACTGTCTCCCTTTCGCCCACTTCATCACACAAACGAGCTGACCGTGTGCGAGCTCGTCGCCGCTCGCTCTCTCGACCGTTTTTCCACCACCTTGATGATGAACAAGAGTCGAAAACATTTTCGATAACGATACCAGCTAATTTTCCTGATAGAGATAATAATTTTCCTGCCGGGACTCGTTAAGTGCTCCCGAGTTGTTCGTATCGCTTCATGGCACGCAGCGGATGTTTCGCGTATAAACCAATTTACGTGGAATGGAATCGAACGGAAATTGATTTACCCCTTTAATTATTGAATTTCCCCGAATTTTTAACCGTCCCTCGCGTTTTAGATAATCGCTCGCGCGCGTTATAAATGCATAAGGGCCGCAACGTAGTTACGCGAGAATTTATCAAAATGTATTTCGCCCCATCGAATATTCAGGATCCGGAAATGTCATGCTTAGCGAAGTTCAACATCTCGAATTCAACATTAAAAATGTAATCCTCGGGTGTTTTGACATTTTCGAAAAATTCCCTCGAAACGTAGCGTTCTTCGCACACTTTAAAACGACGCCTGAACTTTTAAACACGTTTCCCTCGGTACAGGGTTTTCGAAACTCGACGGCAAAAACAATTTTATTAACCTTCGAGCAGCCAACTTCTTTCCGAACGCTACCAATCGGATTAGTTTTAGTGTGCCGCAAACCTTTTTAATCTGCACGGTACTGAATTTTCTTTGGCAATTTCTGTCATCATGTATCCATCGAGCGAAACATTTTTTGAAATATCTGGACGCAGTTAACTTCATTGGATTTTGATTGAAGTTTGTTAAAGGATGAAAATAAATTGAAGAAACTAAATAAACTTGATTCTCATACAATCCTCGCAAGGATGAGGTTTAATTACACATAAATAATAAGGGACTCCTAGAACCCCGACAAATGAATTTCATAAACAGCCTCGTTTTTAATAAATTTGGGATAAAGTATAGCACAGGATAAAAAGTAAACAAACAGATTTAATTTTATTCGTATAAAAATTCTTTTAAAAAATCTAAAGCCGGTGTCTCGGAGACCCCGCGTTACCTTGCGAAGGATAAGAATACTTTTCTGGGTCACCGCGTGCATGCACATCTATTCGATTTTTATTTTCCACGTTTAACCCTTTGCGCTCGAGCGGCGACTCGGAGGGCTCCATGAATAATTCTGATAACATTATTAAATTTGTATTTCATATTTTAATAAACCGCTGAAAGTATTGTACGAGGTATTGTATCAGTTTTATATCGACAAAACTACGGAAATCATATAAAATGAAAATATTTTAGGCCAGAAGAAGGATTCGGTTTTTAAAAATTAGAATAGCACCGAGTGCAAAGGGTCAATAAACATATACCTGAACAGTTAATTAAAAATTTGTTATATTCAATATAGAATTATATCAATCCTTTGCACTCGGAGCTATTTTAACTAGAAAATTAAACATTTCTTTCTACCTAGAATAATTCCATTCTATACCATTTTTTTTCATTTTATGGATACGAAATTAATGTAACACCTCCTCCAAGGCCTAAAATGTTTAGCAATTGATCAGATATCCACATACAGGGTGGTCCACGCAACTTGCACACCTATAACAACCTCCAAAGTATGCGTTGCACGGAAAAATTTTGTATGCTTTATACAGGGTGGGGCGCCACATTTTGCCATCTAGATTTACGTCATTATTATTACGCGTAGCAAACAATGTTTCAGATGATGTTGAATGGTTTTGAGAGGGGCACATTCTGATGGTACATTTTTTTTTGTAGGTGGACGCGTAAAGGACATATGAAGGCCATTAGTGTTTTTTTTAAATGGAATCATATATTTTTTATTGCATCAGCTGATGCTCCTTCATATTCTTTACAAAAAAGTATTAATCTATTTGTGTAAAAAATTAATTGGTTTAGGAGATATTTTAATTATAATTTGTTAGGAAATCTCGACTCTCTGGTCAATAATATGAATTCAATGTGATAATGTAGTAGGAGAGCAAGAATTCTCAATGTAAATATTTATTATAATATCTCCTAAACTAATGATTTTTTTACACAAATAGATTAATACTTTTTGTAAAGAATATGAAGGAGCATCGGCTGATGCAATAAAAAATATATGATTCCATTTAAAAAAACATTAATGGTCTTCGTATGTCCTTTACGCGTCCACGTACAAAAAAAAAGGAACCATCAGAATGTGCCCCTCTCAATACCATTCAACTTCATCTGAAACATTGTTTGCTATGCGTAATAATAATGACGTAAATCTAGATGGCAAAATGTGGCGCCCCACCCTGTATACATTTGTATACTTTTGTATACACGGAATAGATTTGTATGTATTTTTTTTACAGGTGGAAGCGCGTCGGAGATTCGAAGGTCGACTTTGTTTTTTTAAACGGAATACTATATTGTTTGTACCAAAATATGGAAGAATGTCAAATGCTGAGTAAAAAAGTATCGACCTTCGTTAGTCCTAGACCTAATAATGAACGAGTAATTTCACTTTATTTACTGAAAATTTTCTTTGCATAATGTCAAGTTATAAATTCAACTTTATTACCGATTTCCGCAGAACAGTGGGATGTTTACGTGACAATGTTTGTTAACATGGGTGACCTAGTAGCTTATCGCAACTAACATAAGTGTTCCGTCGTAAAACCCTCTGCCAAGGGACAAGCGCGCGATCTAGGACCTAGACCTAGACTCTAGGTCAACGTACCTGGACAAATCAAATACCGAACGGGACCCCGTCATAAAGGACGAAAGGCACAGCCAAAAAATTGCGTTTCGACCGTAATTTAACGAACCGTTAGGACCCGCAGCTGACGAACACATGCGGAACCATTTTACCATTAGCGCGCCGAGGCCATAAGTTTATAACATAGCTGCCCGTAACCGAACTCCTACTCCTACTTCCACCACTGTTTAAAAACACTCCCTCCAGCCAATCGTATCCAGCTTTTTCCTAGACCACCCCTACCTTCGAACCTTCCTAATTTCTACGCGAACACGACAAGATCAGAACTGTTTCGACAACCGATTCACCAACAACACCAAGTACAGCCGAGCCTGACTTGGAGCCATTAAGCCGAGCCTTATAGGTTAAACAATAAAGAAACGTGTTCTCCGGAGTTTGATCCTACACTCATTCGCCGTTCACCTAGTCCTAATACGTATCCCAAGTTCGGGATCGATTCGACACCACAATAAGTTTTCGAAGTGATATTCCATTGACATTAATACAGTGATGCAATCTGTTACTTGTTTTACTAATGCCAGAACCTCGTAAAATCTGCCGTGTACTAATATGGGGATTTTCTGCTACCGATGATGCTAGAACAGCAATTGTATTTACATCGGAAGTGGCAGTTTTCGTTGCGTTACGTTTAGTAACATTAAAACTTCCGGTTTGCCGAAGCGATTTACAGATTCTATCAAAAATATCCACCGAGATGGCTGATTTCGTTCAGGAAACCTTTCGGCATACATAGATTTAGCTATTGTTGCATTTTTACGGCACTCGCCATAAATTAAAAGCGTGTCAAGTTCTTCGCTATTACAAAATTTCATTTTTGCTTTTATCTTTCTTATAATTACGCGCAAACACCGAGGATAACTTCGATACCGAATTACGGACACGATAGGAGATTGCGGATCATAAGTGGACGTTGTCGTGTTTATAAACATTGTCACGTAAACATCCAGCTGTCCTGCGGAAATCTGTGATAAGGTTGAATTTCTAACTTGAAGTTACGCGAAGAAAATGTTCAGGAAATAAAGTGCAATTACTAATTAATTATTAGGTTTAGGACTAACGAAGGTCGATACTTTTTTACTCAGCATTTGACATTCTTCCATATTTTGGTACAAAAAATATAGTATTCCATTCAAAAAAACAAAGTCGACCTTCAAATCTCCGACACGCTTTCACCTGTAAAAAAAAATACATACACCACATAATGTATCACTTCGGACCATGCAACTTCTGTATACAAAACTTTTCCGTGCAACGCATACTTTGGAGGTTGTTATAGGTGTGCAACTTGCGTGGACCACCCTGTATTTAATAATCTAAACAATATTTTGAATAATGTTGCAGCAATTTTTAGTTGCGCCTCAGAGTCGCCATTCGAGTGCCAAGGGTTAAATTTTAATTAAATTCTTTATTTATTTAATGTAACCAAAAATTAAGGGATTTCTACTCGGTAAAAAATTATCATGTAGAAATGATGATAGTTCTTCGTCGCTCGGATTCACAGATACGATCAAGTATTTTCTGTCTCGTTACGGTTCCAATTCTGATTTCTCTGGCTATTACGACCGATCATGCTTCCCACAGAGTCCCGTACGAAGGAAACACTGCTTCGATCGTTGAATCGCGAGATCTCTCGTTAACGGTGGGTCGGTGGCCGCCACTGTGAGCACACAATTGCCGGTTGCGAGCTTGTCAAGAGGGCGCGGGCAGGAGAGACGCCACGTCGATTATAATTATTTTGATTCGGAATTATGCGCTTAGCGGACCGGTTCTCGGCGGGCCGGATCGGACCGATAGAGCGGGTTACTATTCCTGCGCGCTGATTCGACGTTAATTGAATTTAAATCAACCCACACGCAACAAACAACGTTTCGGCCGCACAGTTCGGCTGGACAGCGCGTATCATGGTTCGAAGCGTGTCGATTACGCGTTTACGCTCCAACGTGCTCGCGATAGCTCGCGGGTTCCGGTTGTTCGTTCGCCACTCCTCGCCTATTTCTCCCCGACGAGGCTTCCCTATATTTTCCTCGGGATTTATACGCGCCACTTTACCGGGAATAAATTATGCAGAAGTCGAACGTACGTGCCCAGATTCCGGAATCGAATATCAGGAAATAATCAAGAATGAATTATTTATTGGGTCGCGATCGCGCGCTCTCGCTCCGCCCGTCTCGAATCCACGGGCACTCTCTTTCTTTCTTTCTTTCTTTCTTTCTTTCTCTTTCTCTCTCTTCCTCTCTCTCTCTCAGCTGAAGGAAATAAAGACGAAACGGGTGACGCATGGCCAGGATCGGTAACGAGGAGAAAATCCGATGAAAAGGGTCGGGGGGAGAGGACGAGAATTGGAACGGGCTCTCGGGCTCGATCGTACACGGCCGTACTACGCGACGAAACTGACAACGAAGCCCCGCGAAACCGAGAACTCTGGTTTGATGAGACTCTGCGGGCTTGCGCCACTGCCAAATGTAATAGACACGTATTTTTATTAGCCACGGTAACTAAGATTTAGGGGAATCGGTCTCCCGCGAACTTCCGCCCACAGAAGGCTTACCGGGATACGCTAGGAAACAGAAGGAAATGTTTTTTCGTTACCCTCCTGCGGTCCTCCATTCAGCCACGCATCTAACTAGTAAAAACGTGGTAAAATAGTATTAGGGGAAGGGAACCAATTAGCTAAGATTTTTATCAAATTCGCTGAAACATACCTCGACTAAATGAGGACTTGACTATCTTCAGGCTAAATAAAAATCGTGTTCATTAATTGCGAGACATAAATCAAAGAGAAATTTATTTTTCTGTTTGACGGCTTCGTTAAGTCCTTTATTAAGTCCTATATTAAGTCCGTTATTAAGAAATTACGCCCACCCACCTTTGCCATACATCCGCAGTCCAATCATGACGGTGGTGTAGAAATAAAAATGCGGAACAGTGAAAAGAGACCTCAAGAATGCAGCAATCTAAAAATTCCATTTACAAGTTAAAATGCATAGCACCGACAACGAGTACTATTTCATTTTTTTTTCATTGTACAGATCCCAACCGAATTTGGTACAGGGCATACATTGTGCAAAATACGTACACATATGTATGTCATTTGTACATACAGATTACAAGTCGCTCGCAACCAGTACAGTGTACATAAAAGTGTGTAAGCGAATACGAATTAGAACGCATGAATAATTGACGAGAGTCCGAATTTGTATAATTTTTAAACGAATACATAGTTTATGACATATAAATTCTGTGGCACTTTTTCGTAGTAAAGAAGTATAGGATTTTCTTTAATACTTAAATTAAAGCCCGAAATCTGCTACAACGTCCAATTAAAAGGGGCCTTTGTAGTCATCAAGAATATAGTATTTGCTTTATTTTGAGTCTTACAGCTAAGAAATGTGACTTGGTTTACAATTAACATAACTTTACAGATTTATCCTATTCGCACATTCGGTCCATACCTTCTCACACTCTTTTTCTTTGTCTCACTCATTCCTACCCTGATCTACTCTGATTATATCCTAATTATTGCATTCTTCCCCAATTCCTAACATCTGTTTTTGGTTTGGTATTTTCTTTGGTGTATTTATGCTTTTCTCTCTTTCTCCTCAACTTCCCCAACCACTCTCCGACATTTCTATCTTTCCTTCCGCTCACTAAATTCTCGATCCTGATCATTTTTCCATACTTTTTCCATACTTGTCCCCACAAAGGTCGCATCCTCTTGCCTCGTCCTCCAGCCAGTATTTGCTCTAATTCTCTGTATTTCTTCATCTTAACCGTGCTGTCATCGAGAATATATAAGAACATTTAAATAATTTTAATAAATTGAACGTATGTGCTTAGGTACACGTCGACATAAAGGTTAAAAAGGGTGCAGTTGCATTTTTTAAGGCATCAAAAATATTAATTCTCTGTATTTCCGCATCTTACCCGTGCTGTCATCGAGAATATATAAGAACATGTAAATAATTTTAATAAATTGAACGTACGTGCTTAGGTATACGTCGACATAAGGGTTAAAAAGGGTGCACTTGCATTTTTTAAGGCACAAAAAATATTAATTCTCTGTATTTCCGCATCTTACCCGTGCTGTCATCGAGAATATATAAGAACTTTCAAATAATTTTAATAAATTGAACGCATGTGCTTAGGTATACGTCGACATAAGGTTTAAAGAGGGTGCAGTTGTATTTTTCAAGGCACAAAAAATATTAATTCTCTATATTTCCGCATCTTACCCGTGCTGTCATCGAGAATATATAAGAATATTCAAATAATTTTAATAAATTGAACGCGTGTGCTTAGATATACGTCGACATAAGGGTTAAAAAGGGTGCAGTTGTATTTTTTAACGCATAAAAAATATTAATTCTCTGTATTTCCGCATCTTACCCGTGCTGTCATCAAGAATATATATGAACTTTTAAATAATATTAATAAATTGAACGCATGTGCTTAGATATACATCGACATAAGGGTTAAAAAGGGTCCAATTGCATTTTTTAACGCATAAAAAATATTAATTCTCTGTATTTCCGCATCTTACCCGTGCCGTTATCAAGAATATATAAGAATATGTAAATAATTTTAATGAATTGAACGCATGTGCTTAGATATACGTCGACATAAAGGTTAAAAAGGGTGCAGTTGTATTTTTTAACGCATCGATGCACAAGGTTACATTCAAATTGACTCTCCATTGTGTCCCCATCGTGCCCGACGCTATTCTTGGTCATGCGACTTTTCAAAAAAGAATTGACACCTCACCAAAACATTAGCTAAAGCTCCGCATAGTTCCGTCACGGAACACAGACGCGTTTCCCCGACACCGTGTCATCCTTCGAACCTTTTTCTCCGAACGAGGGATCCAGTGGCCCGGAGCGTCGGCCATAGAAAAGTCGAGGGATCTAATTCCGTCTATCCAGGAAATTAGAAAGGGTAGTTCGTTCATCCACGGTTAGGCGTGTTACCCTGACCCCGGTTAGTCTGTTCCCGCGTCATCTTTTCCTAGCCTTTCTTTTACCGTGTCACGTCCAACTGTGTGAAGCGTGACCGTGGAAAAGCGGAGGAACTAATTCCCTCTATCCGGAAAATTAGAACGGATAGGACGCTTCTCCCCGGTTATGTGTCACTCTAATTCCGGTCGGCGTTCTGCTCGACCATACCGGATTCCTTCTTTTTCGGTGGTATGGACTCTCTCGGTGCTGGCTAGCGCCGTCACGCCGAAGTAGAGCGACCCAATTCTCACTTTTTTCGCTAGAGCTTTCCCGAAAAGCTATGAGTAACTAACAATAATTCTTTAAGAAGCTTATCCCGCTCAGGCCATTTGTATTAGCCTCGCGGTGTTTAATCCTTCGGCGTGCAAAAAACGACTTTCAAACAATTTTTGTTTCACTATTCGGATATTATTCTCTTCATTGATTCAATGATTCTATTAGATTAGATACGATTTTTATTATTTCTATCGAAGACGTGGAAGAACACGTTTGAAAAATTTTATGTAATAATTTATCGAGACTGTATTAAAGAGAAATTATTCGTTACGTATAATGCATTTCCTTTTTATTGTCTCCGATTATCGATCACTTTCTCCGAACAAATCACAATTAAACATTCTTTGTTTCTTGTGTAGGCTACCGAACCGTGTAAACGAGCTTAAAACATCATAAATGAATAGTAGCGACAGGAATGTGAATCATGTGCAACCTTTTTCACATGAAAATTATCGCTAGAATAGGACTGTAACAGGACTGAATTTATTCAAATTTCGTAGGATTTTTATACTAACATGTACTCGAGGGAAGAGACACTTATACCGAAGAATTTCTCAAGAAAATATTTCTACAACTTCACGAACTGCGAAAGAAACGATCCTTTTGACGTGTGGTTGTGGAAATGGACACTCGGATATCCCGTACAAGGGTTAAAGTAGTTCGCATAAAAATCTGCGAAAGCGCATGGCCCAGTGAGCCACATTAAAAAGCTCGTTCCAGGTGTAGACCTCGAGTGATCCAATTAACACGGCGAACGAGGGGGGCAAGAGTGAACGTCATTCGAGTCGTCGCTCAAACAGAAAATCCGCAAAGGGTTCGCGGGGGTTCGTTCGCCGTGACTCGAGTGTTTATAATTTAACGCGGCCAGGACCTTAAACTCGGCAACGGCGAAAAGAGAACGCGCCGTGTTTCGACAGAAAATTTTCCGCGGGTAACGTGTCGAACGAAAATGCTCGATCGATTCCCTCTCCGCAGAGCACAATTCAGGATATCTCGAGGAATCCTCGAGTTCCGCTCCAAGCCCCGCAATCGATGAGTTCGTCAAGTGTCGGTGGCTGCCGTTGCCTCGTTATACTTTGCTCGGTGTTAGAGTGGATGTTAACGAATACTCCTTGCCGGTGGACCGTTTAATCCTGCGACGACAGATTTCGCGGTCGTCGATCTTTCTTGCCGCACAATCGACCGAATCTACCGCGAAACTGCCGTTTCGCTTCCTCGGAAAACGTTTCGTCAATTATGCACTTGGTTGCGCGCACCTTCAGCGACGATAATAACCGACCAAAAACACCATAACGTGCGCGTACTGAAAATAATAATCGTGGAAATGTACAAAATGAATTTCCTGACGCGATCGATTCGAATTAATTTTTGTTGGCGAATCGGTAAGAAATTTCATGCATTTATGATCGCAACGAGTTGATGAAAATATACATAAAGGAAAAAATTATTACATCAAAGTTCTTAAGAGAAGAAATCAATTTTTTTCTGTTTTCTTTATTCCTAATTATTGATACGAAACATTTATTTTTCATGAAAATCTAAAGTCTAGCGATGTAAAATGATTTTATGTAAGTTTCGACAAGATCTCAATTAAGTGGATTTCATAAAAATCTGCTGTCTAGCGATGTAAAATGATTTTATGTAAGTTTCGACAAGATATCAATTAAGTGGATTTCATAAAAATCTGCTGTCTAGCGATGTAAAATGATTTTATGTAAGTTTCGACAAGATCTCAATTAAGTGGATACCTACCCGGATACTTGTTGTAACCTTAAGAGAGCGAGATGATTTTGAAAGTTTAAGGGTTGATTTCTTTAACTTTCCAACTACGAAATATTCAAAAAACCTGTTAAAAAGAAATGGTTGCTTACCAATGAATTATTTAGACTTCTGCGAACCTAATCTTTATAATTTTCCTTAATAGTTAAAACATGTACTCCTGTCTTTTACTGTGTTTAAAAAAAGTATATGTTGCTCCAAATTAATGGAATATCGAAAATAAACGACTGCAGTCTACATGAACTGCTCAGGCTTCTTTTGTAATCCCAATCTTCAGCTAGATTGAAACCTATGGGTTTAGTTCTGAGAATAGGGGTAGGTTTCTCTAGCTGATCAATACAAAATATTAAAAATGTGAACTTCTCTTGAATATCTAAAAACAAGAATTGTACATGAATTCGTTCATTTTGGTAAAGCTATAAATTTTCAAGGGAAGCATCGCGAATAAATAATATACAGAAATGAATGACAAAATAAATTTTCCCACGGCGACTGTCGATTTTATCCAACGAAATCTCATCAATTGTGTACCCTATTAAAATTGTAACGTATTAGCTCTGTACAACTAAATTCTTTTGAAAAACCTGGGTTATAAAACTCAATTTCAATTTGATTTCTGACTGTGCAGAAACTGATATATTTATAGCACTGTGATAAATTTAAAGTTTTGGTAAAATATAACTTATTTTTTTATCTTTATATATACTTACATTATGTTTCATAAGAAGTAACTAAAAAATTGTTTGGCAGCATTTAGACGTTTTCCTAACTTCGAGGAATGTTAAAAAATTGTGTACGTAAAAATTGAGTTATCGTGTGAAACACATTTCAGATTGTGCAGAATTGAAATATTTATAGCACTGTGATAAATGTTAAGTTTGGTCAAATATAAGTTTAGTTTTTTATCTTTACATATCTTACATTATGTTGCATAAGAAGTAACCAAAAAATTGTTTAGCAGCATTTAGACGTTTCCCTAACTTCGAGGAACGTTAAAAATATGTGTACATAAAAATTGAGTTATCGTGTGAAACACATTTCAGACTTTGTAGAATTGAAGTATTAATAGCACTGTGATAAATTTTAAGTTTTAGTAAAATATAACTTATTTTTTTATGTTTACATATACTTACATTATGTTCCATAGGAAATAACCAAAAAATTGTTTGGCAGCATTTAGATGTTTTCCTAACTGCGAGGAATGTTAAAAAATTGTGTACGTAAAAATTGAGTTATCGCGTGAAACACATTTCTGACTGCAGAAACTGAAATATTTATAGCACATATATTTACATTATGTTTCATAGGAAGTAACCAAAAAATTGTTTACCAGCATTTAGAAGTTTTCCTACACACTTCGAGGAACGTTAAAAATTTGAGTACGTAAAAATTGAGTTATCGTGTGAAACACAATTTAGACTTTGCAGAAACTGAAATATTGATAGCACTGTGATAAATTTTAAGTTTTGGTAAAATATAAGTTTATTT
>CM052193.1:6302660-6313203 GCA_028455805.1 Lasioglossum figueresi
TCTTCCTTCTCTATGTTCGGACTCTCCTTCGAATTTCATTCTATCCTTCTCTATGTTCGGCTTCACCTTTGAATTTCAATCAATCCTTCTCTATGTTCGGAATCGCCTTTGAAGTAACCAAAATACGATCATACGTGTACACACCAATCTTACTGTCCATCATAAATACGGCTGTTGGACAGTAATGCGGATTTTACTGTACGTGTTCTAGTCTGGTTAGCCTATAGTTTCGAAAGTTTGTATCGAGTGTACGTTTTGTATGGACGCGGGTAAATATGTAGACGCGCGATCAATGTCCCTAAATCCGGCGTTAATGCCGCTGTCAATGAACACAGGTGTCGGTCGCAGCTGGTTTCGGTGAATCCCTGTCGACGACAACGGTGTTTGCGAAGCCAGCGGTGCATCGGTGATTTCAATGTAATCCGCTCGGACGTTTTTTACCCATTGGTTTTCTCGTACGGTGTTGTTCTTCCGGTTCGCGGCGGCGTCGATGCGTGCTCCAGTTACGCGTTTCCGGCCTGCCGGCGCGACGGAGACGAATATCAAACGCACCACAGCCAAGAATAACTGGCGTAATCACGTGCCATGACGCGCCGCTTCTGCTACAGTACAGTTTTAACTCGGCCTGGGCTGAATGGCGAGGAGACGACGGGAGGCGTCGCCCCTCTGTACACGTCGTCCCGCACGTGCACCGCCGTCTGCTCATTGAACGCCGTATTTCAGCCGTGTAATGATTCACGTGAACGCTGTGTCGTCTCGGTATTTCGAGACGCGACGAGACGCGACGCGCGCCGAGGATCGAGCGAGGAATCTGCTCTCGAAACGGCAGGATCTTCCCCTTTGAGGAAATCATGCATCATGCCGACGTCGACAGCCAGATTAACACGCGCCGCAACTAAACCGGGGAGAAATTTTAACAGATCAGGAGATGTCCCCGAAAGCTCTTCCTCTTCTGTGGAAAAAGGATTGAATGGAACAATTCTATACAGCGACGCCAGTTTAATAACCCTTAGCACTCGAGTGGTGACTCCGAGGCGCCGCTAAAAATTGCTGTTCCATTATTTAAAATATTGTTTAAATTATGAGACATGTTGGTATCTAATCAATTATTAAACATTGAAGTATTGTATGTTGTATTATACCAATTTCGTAACCACCAAATTTAAAAAATCATCGACAACGGAAATATTCTAGGTCGGAAGAAATGTTTAATTTTCGAGATAAAATAGCTCCGAGTGCAAAGGGTTAAATGATCTGTCCCAGCTCTTATGCGAAAACTGTCACGGGCCGATTCCATCTCTTCGTGAAAACGATAAGCACCAATTTCCAGGTTTTGCGTACCCTGTTGTTTGTTTTAGTTTAAAGACTATTGAGATTGTATTTTGAAAATCTAAATTCTCCATTGCGAGTTTCCCTGCCTGACGTAGGCTCAGGTCAAGTTTTTCCTTCCTTCCGCGTTTCTTCGCGTTTGTTTCAAATCGATGTTGATACCATTGGTCTAATAAAAATAGCTGACAAGTTGAAAATGGTCCCAAGTCTTGCCACCGTGAGGTCAAGGAGTTTGAAACGGAAGGAAGTCAAAATGATAGCAATTAGAACATGTAAATTGAGAACTATCGACGATGTATTGTATTTTGAAATTCTAAATTCTCCATTGCGAGTTTCCCTGCCTAACGTAGGCTCAGGTCAGGCCATAAAAGCCATATGTCCGCTGACTGTTCGGCGATGCCGAGCTCATGACAAAGTTTTTCCTTTCTTCCGCGTTTCTCCGCGTTTGTTTCAAATCGATGTTGATACCATTGGTCTAATCAAAATAGCTGACAAGTTGAAAATGGTCCCAAGTCCTGCCACCGTGAGGTCAAGGAGTTTGAAACGGAAGGAAGTCAAAATGATAGCAACTAGAACATGTAAATTGAGAACTATCGACGATGGATTGTATTTTGAAATTCTAAATTCTCCATTGCGAGTTTCCCTGCCTAACGTAGGCTCAGGTCAGGCCATAAAAGCCATATGTCCGCTGACCGTTCGGCGATGCCGAGCGCAAGGCAAAGTTTCTCCTTTCTTCCACGTTTTAGCTTGTAGTCGTGCAACAGACCTCAACCGAGCAACGTCTTGCTCATTCGGATTGCGATCTCCGTGTCTTTGTACTTTTATGTTAACAATAAACAGTTTTCTGTTTTGCAGTCGATTGAGTTCGATCTTTATTCTAGAATTGAAGATCCTCAATAAAGACGTATGGGAAAAATACATTTACGTACACCCAGAAGGGGTAGTGTGGTTCTCGAGGGACTCAGGTGATCGGTGTTCCCAATACACCGCTACAAAAATCATACGTCGAAGGACCAAAGCTCACTTTTCTCTCCATCTTTCTGCCCGTTTGCGGAAGGGGTCCCATTTTTCGTATTTCTCCCTTCCGCTAACTTCTCGGGCGCTGACCACGCTTGTTCTTGGCTCATAGGTTTTGCGTACCCTGATCTCTTCATCAAACTCCATTTTCTGGTAATTCGTCGTCTATGCAATCCGAATCTACTCTATCTAATCCTGACTACGGAACCACATAACTCGGCCACGAGACGCACGCTCTAGACTACTCTAGATGGTTCAGACCCAAATACCATGTTTTATAGGATCCTTCAGAATTAATACCTTCCGAAACCTGAATCTCCAAGCTGAAGATTCGGAAGACAAGTCGCATCCAACAAGTCCATGGTACCCTGATGCGAGGCTCTAAGCCTTAGATCCTATAAACTTGCAGGCCCAAGGCAAAGCCCTCCTCAACTCGTAACTTCGAGACCTCCTAAATTCAAGGACACAAACTGATGACCCATTTGGACCCGGTAATGCGAGTCCAAGGGTCTCTCGCGTTCTGCAATTATGCACGAGGTTTCCGGAATCTGTACATACAAATTCCGACAAGACAATATATATGGTTGATGTCTATATGTATTTTCGCGTGTGGCTTCGTACCGGGAACTCTAAGTAGCCGGAGTTAGGCTGGATAAGCTCAATATGTGTCTTATTACTAGATTGCGGATTGCATGCGTTTATAACGGTGAAAACATTTAAAGAATTTAAATACGATGTTGCACGATTTCCTGCTTACCATAATTATTAAGAAAAGCAATATCCATGGAGCTTCTGTAGCTTGAAATGAATACAGACAATTTTTATTTTGCATAGGAAATCCATAGTGTACTTATTAGTTACCGGTAGACTGCGGATCTTTATGCGCTTATAGAAGAATTGAGTAGATGAAATTCAAAATTGCAGGAAAATTTTAAAAATTAAAGATGTATAATTGCTTTAATACTTTAAACGCGATAAATCAACCATTGTACAATACAATTTCTGCGTAAAAATATTGTTTGCCATTATATCTTATAATTATACTGGTTGCTTCTTTCTTTTGCACAGTAATGTATACGATTTCTCATCTATTAAAATTATTAAGGAAAGAAATAACATTCAATTTTATTTTTATTGCTTGCAATCGATACAATCTTTATTTTGCATAGGAATCCATAGTATACTTATTAGTTATCGGTAGACTGCGGATCTTTATGTACTTATAGCAGAATTGAGTAGATGAAATTCGAAATTGTAAGAAAATTTTAAAAATTGAAGATGTTAAATTGCTTCAATACTTTAAACGCGATAAATCAATCATTGTACAATACAATTTCTGCGTAAAGATATTGTTTGTCATTATATCTTATAAATATATTCCTTTTAATATTTCGCATCTATTAAAATTATGAAGGAAAGAAATAACATTCAATTTGGTTTCTATTTTTCGCAATCGATACAGACAACTTTTATTTTTCATAAAGATCCGCAGTCTGGTTATCAGATTCTAGATATCTAATTACAAACAAATAATTTCTTACAAAAAACAATTGGTAAGCATTTTATATTTGCTTACATACTTTGGTCCATGTTCTCTCCAACAGGACCATTTTTCTTCCGATCGTTATCCCCGAAATCCTCTGCTCTCGCCCGTCCACTTTCTCCCGAATGAATTTGCACCTTCCCGAATAAAGAGCCCGTAAACCGGAAGTTTGAATCCCGTAATCGCGTTAGAAGACGCGCTGCGAAGCCACAAGTATCCATTAAATTTCTCCCCCGAAACGTTTCGTTGCTCGAAGAGATATCATTTCCTGTGCTTCAATTATTTCCGTAATTCCTCCCGCCATCAATCCTCGGACAATTCACACGGCCCCGGAGCCGTACACCTAACCACCCACTTTACGATACCCATAGCTCACAGTTACCGTAGTTCAAACATCTTACGAAGTTTGCCGGTTGTAAACTGGATGGCCCGTGACGACCGCAGTTCGCCAGAGTTCGCCGCTCCAGAGATTATGATTTCAGATACGAATGACCTATGGCACCTTAGCATGTAGCGCCGGTCTCGGCCTCGCACTGTGTCTAATGTTTGCCGGTACAGTTCAACGTAATCTGCAGAACTCCTGCGCCATTACCATCATAATCCGATATCGAGCTTGCCGGCCATTCAGGATCCAACGGGTCGCTCCAATCGGATCGATCGGAATTGGAGGACTCTATTCCGCCAATGTTAACAAGATATTCTCCAGTCGCAAACTATAGGGTCTCGGAAACGAGTGCCTACAAGCGTGTCTTCAAATTGACAAGGTCTCGCCGAGTTTAAATACGTGTGCAGCTCGTGGCTCTCAATTGCACCATCGATCTCAGTTCAAATATCTTGACGAGCACTTCGGGGCTATCAACCCTCGGTATGAAGAGAACATCGTCGATAGACTGCGGAAGTAAGAAATAGAATCTAAACAGAATGTCTTGTCTTCTCTTAATAATTTCAATAAATGAGAAATCATAAGTACGCATCTTCAATTTCTAAAATTTTCCTGCAATTTCGAATTTCATCTGCTCAGTTCTGTTACAAGCGCGTATAGATCCGCAGTCTACCGGTAACTAATAAGTACACTATGGATTCCTATGCAAAATAAAAATTGTCTGTATCGATTGCGAAAAATAGAAACCAAACTGAATGTTGTTTCTTTCTTTCATAATTTTAATAGATGAGAAATCGTATACACTACTGTGCAAAAGAAATATCAAAAGAAATATAATTATAAGATATATAATGACAAACAATATCTTTACGCAGAAATTGTATTGTACAATGATTGATTTATCGCGTTTAAAGTATTGAAGCAATTATACATCTTCAATTTTTAAAATTTTCTTACAATTTCGAATTTCATCTACTCAATTCTGCTACAAGCGCATAAATATCCGCAGTCTACCGGTAACTAATAAGTAGACTATGGATTCCTATGCAAAATAAAAATTGTCTGTATCGATTGCGAAAAATAGAAACCAAACTGAATGTTGTTTCTTTCTTTCATAATTTTAATAGATGAGAAATCGTATACACTACTGTGCAAAAGAAATATCAAAAGAAATATAATTATAAGATATATAATGACAAACAATATCTTTACGCAGAAATTGTATTGTACAATGATTGATTTATCGCGTTTAAAGTATTGAAGTAATTATACATCTTCAATTTTTAAAATTTTCTTACAATTTCGAATTTCATCTACTCAATTCTGCTACAAGCGCATAAAGATCCACAGTCTACCGGTAACTAATAAGTAGACTATGGATTCCTATGCAAAATAAAAATTGTCTGTATCGATTGTGAAAAATAGAAACCAAAATGAATGTTGTTTCTTTCTTTCATAATTTTAATAGATGAGAAATCGTATACACTACTGTGCAAAAGAAATATCAAAAGAAATATAATTATAAGATATATAATGACAAACAATATCTTTACGCAGAAATTGTATTGTACAATGATTGATTTATCGCGTTTAAAGTATTGAAGTAATTATACATCTTCAATTTTTAAAATTTTCTTACAATTTCGAATTTCATCTACTCAATTCTGCTATAAGCGCATAAAGATCCGCAGTCTACCGGTAACTAATAAGTAGACTATGGATTCCTATGCAAAATAAAAATTGTCTGTATCGATTGCGAAAAATAGAAACCAAACTGAATGTTGTTTCTTTCTTTCTTAATTTTAATAGATGAGAAATCGTATACACTACTGTGCAAAAGAAATATAATTATAAGATATAATGACAAATAATACCTTTACGTAGAAATTGTATTGTATAATAATCGATTTATTGCTTCTAAAGTATTATTAGTATTAAGGTATTAAAGAAATTATACATCTCCAATTTTTTAAATTTTCCTGCAATTTTGAATTTCATCTACTCAATTCTGCTATAAGCGCATAAAGTTCCGCGGTCTACCGGCAACTAATAAGTAGACTATGGATTCCTACGCAAAATAAAAATTGTCTGTATCGATTGCGAAAAATAGAAACCAAAATGAATGTTATTTCTTTCTTTCTTAATTTTAATAGATGAGAAATCGTATACACTACTGTGCAAAAGAAATGTCAAAAGAAATATAATTATCTGATATAATGACAAACAATATCTTTACGTAGAAATTGTATTGTACAATGATCGATTTATTGCATCGAAAGTATTGTTAGTATTAAAGTAATGATACATCTTCAATTTTTAAAATTTTCTTACAATTTTGAATTTCGTCTACTCAATTTTGGTATAAATGCATAAAGATCCGCCGTCTAATCATCGGTGATAGATAGCAGACAGGAATGTATTTTGTAAAAAGCACTCGATCAATTTTGACTTCATAAATCCCGAACAAAAGTGTCCACGACGACAAAGGGTTCGGCAGTTCTTCAGGAAAAAATGGGAAAGTTAGAGCGGATACGCTATAGAATAGGACCAATAGCTTAGGTTGGAGTCATGACGCGTGGTCGAAATCGGCAGCTTAGGATCAGGAATCCTTTCCTGATGATAGGACAGCCTTTTGGCGCTGTTAAAAAGGGTACGGCACTATTTTCAGTTCAGAGACATAATAGCACTGATCGCGTAAACGTTTCGCAGAGATATCCGGGAGCGGCATTAAAATCGTTCAGGTCGGATCCGAGCGGTGCTACGCGCCGTTTCTTTGCGGTTTAAGCGAAATTAGGATAATGGATGTTTTCGATACCGGTCCGTAGCCGCCTTTCTCCCTTTCCGCGATTCACAGGTTAGAAGATAGAGAGAGAGAGACAGGAACCACGGCCGTATAATTACTAGCGTCGAAGCAATTTCCAATGTTTCCCTCAAGAAGCGAGACGCTCAGCCTCGGGGGCTGATTCCTCGAAATTGATTCCCCGGCTCGAACCTACCATCTGTTCGCGGCATCCCCAAACGAAATAGTCGAGAAGATTAAGGCTTTGCGAAGACGGGTGGCCGACAAACGATTCGCTGCCCCCTTTTGCCTCTACTCGATACTATTCCCTCCTTCGTCTTATTATTATCCGATTCCACGTTGTTCCTGTTGAGAATTTAAGTTCGCGTTATTCGCGAGACCATTTGTACCCGATTGTTACGGTATCGGGCACCCGGTGATTAACAATCAAACTGCTCAACATCTACTTTACATCTGTCAGCCTGAAGCTGTGCCCACACTGAAACAATATTGAACTTTATGTTGCCTCGTATCGCCTTCTTCCGATTTTATCCGGTGTAACAAGAAGGCTACACATTTTCATTTCGAGAATACGGAATTGTCAATGTTTGTATAAACATTGCACGATCTTAGTCTCTTGGGAACTTCCTCAGGTTGGTTCCGATTTAAACAACTTATTTTTGTGCGCTTCATCGATACCGACAACAATTATTCTGACCAATTAATCTCTTGATCTAATTAAACTCTTAACTAATCTGACAACGCATTCGATGAAGACGTAGATCGTATACGTTAAATTAAAAAGACAACATGCTTTTCGAGAAATATATCAAGTATCTTGCTCGACACCTTTGGAAAAATGACAATAGTCCGAGACAATGGAATTGAAAACTGTAAAAATGTGCGAAACGAACGAAGCTGTTGATCGTTAACCGTTAAGGTTTATGATTTACGTGGAATTAAACACAGCCTAGTGAAATAGGTAACTGTAAATAGTTTATTATAAAATATACTAATATCTGAACTCGCGTCTCGCGTCTAGATCGTCGTTTTGACTGCAGCTCGTAATTTCGAAGTGACGCACACCACCATACATCGTATCTTACATTGTATCTTGGATTCTGAGTTTTCCAGAACTGTTTTGTTCCAACATTAACAATCGATCGGACCGCGTTCGACTTAAACCTTTGCGGTCGTATGTCTACTCTCAGCCACCAAAGCTTTTTTACCGTTCCGATCGTATGTCTGCTCTCAGCCACCACAGCAAGGAACTGTAGGTGTTTATTTACTAGTCGTTACGAGTCGACGATCGATTTGCCATTAACAACCGATATTCGTCTGAATAATAACATTGATCGGCGAACGTCAGAATGTAAAGAACTGTCAAGAAATAAACAACTTTTAAAATAAACCTACAAATCCATACTAATCTTTCAGTTTACACTTTCTGTGAACGAACCTGAATGTCTAAAGAACCTATTCACGAACCAATATGGTGCTCCTATCAATTGGAGATAACGAAACCCAGTATAAACAAAAGCGTCACCCCTCACTCGTCATGCGAGACGCCGTGGCGAAGTCAGTCGCCTCTTGTTTGTAAAGAAATCGACAAGGTTCGAAGATACTTTGTAGAATTTCAAATAATATTTTATAAATTGTGTGTTAACTGTAATTAGGCATTCTCGCTTCTTAAGATATCTCGAAATGATACTCGAAAATGGCAAAAAGAAAGTTACCGAAATAAGTGTACCGTGAAACTGGAAATAGCGATGAAGAGTTTTATTTTAACTCCTTGAATACCGACTCTGATATAGAAAGCGGTAACGTTTCTAATGATTCTGGTAGCGACATAGTTTCAGTGAAGCGACGAGTGGGGCAATTAGCAATATCCAGCGACAGTGAAGTAGAAGAAAATGAGAACGGTAATATAAACGAATTTACTACTTGAAGAGACGTTACGCACAGAGATCAGCCACAATCAAAAATTAATTTCTCGACGGGATCTAAGATTGTTGAACCTAACGTACCTTGTTCATTGCACGGAACCTATCGACTTTTTCAGACTCTTTTTCACAGATACGCTGCTTGAAACAATTGTACAGGGTGTTAAGGGATATGATGTTTAGTGGAATAAATCAGTTTAGTGAAATAGGTAACTTTTCAATATAATAACTTTATTTTAAAAAAGCTAATGGTAACAGCACCAGGCATATCCTGCCTAAACCGACTCTAGTGTCGAACTGAGCTCGCGACTCTTGTTTTGTTCGTCGCTCCGGCTGCCGATCGTCCTTTTGATCGTCGATCGTCACTTCGACGTGACGCACGCCACCCATTACAATGTTACAAAATTCTTGAGTTTTATTTTACAACATTTTGACTTCAACACAGGGTGTTAAGAAATGTTTGGTCTCGGCAAGCATAGGCGTATTCCACATCTTCGGATCGATGGAGATCTGTAAAAAAAGTTGCCGCAAAATTGTCCTTGACCTTCAATTTTAAGGTCAATAAAATATTACTTATTTTGTTAAGAAATATATTGGAAATTTAACGTATATACTTTGCAATAAACGGTCTATATAAAGTTGCGATAAAAAGATGACTTTTTCTATGTGCAATTACGTTTCGAAACAGAGAACTCAATTTTTCTTTTTTTTTATCACTTATACCTTTGTTATTTATGTAATTTTCAATGAATATAGAAAAATTAGCGTCACTGTTTTATTCTCTATTTTGTCCGTAAACACTGCTTTTTGAATTATGCAAATATTGCTTTTCATTTGGTTTTTATGAGCCTTTTTCCAAATTCTAGTAAAATCGTAAAATTCGGCCGGTTATCTTCGCATAAGCACCTCTTTTTCACCCGGCACTAAAAGGGTTAAAATATTGTTTACAGTATTAGATCTGTCGGTATCTAATCAATTACTCAACATCTAAGTGTTGTACGAGGTATTACATCAATTTCATATACACCAAATTTAAAAAATCATACAGAATGGAAATATTCTAGATCGAAAGAAATGTTTAACCCGAACCATCCGGGTGATGTCTTTGAGGTGCCATTAATAATTGCTGTACTATTACTTAAAATATTGTTTACATTATTAGATCTGTCGGTATCTAATCAATAACTCAACATTTAAGTATTGTATGAGTTATTACATCAATTTCATATCCACCAAATTCAAAAAATCATACAGAATGGAAATATTCTAGATCGAAAGAAATGTTTAACCCTTAACACCCGGGTGACGCCTCTGAGGCGCCATTAATAATTGCTGTACTATTACATAAAATATTGTTTACATTATTAGATCTGTCGGTATCTAATCAATTACTGAACATTTAAGTATTGTACGAGGTATTACATCAATTTCGTATCCACCAAATTTAAAAAATCATACAGAATGGAAATATTCTAGATCGAAAGAAATGTTTAACCCTTAACACCCGGGTGACGCCTCTGAGGCGCCATTAATAATTGCTGTACTATTAC
>CM052193.1:6320656-6331513 GCA_028455805.1 Lasioglossum figueresi
CGCAACAGAAGTTTCAATTTTCTCATTCGTCTGGGTCACTCTCGATTTCTTTTAATCATCTCGGACGCATCTAGATATGTAAATAGACCTGTGTGCTCGCCGTAACACGGGCTACCGGGCGGAGGCCGTGTGCGTCGCTCGGCTGAATTATACAACGGGCCGGAGGTGTAACATGTTCATCGGGGCAAGTGTTCGTTCACGTAGCTCGTTTATATTTAAATGAACCGCGTTGATTCGATATTGTATAAGGACACGCTCGTCTTTTCTTGTGCTAACCGGGACGTGCGGCGGCCGTTGCGACGACGCGGTGAATACGAATCGGGGATATACGACGTTTTTGGAACCACCTACGCGATGGGAAACTTACCGTACACCCTCCCACCCCCTCCCGTCGAATGCACGGTGTACTTGAAAATTCCGCTGCGCCCTTTTCTACAACGAAACAGTCTCCGGTAGATTTTCGGAGTAGATCTCAACGAGCGGTAAAAAAAAATTGTTTCCACACGCGGCTCGGAATGTCAATCCTCCCGAGGTGAGAAAATAGGAACGGGTCTACCAGTACACCTATACACAGCTTCTCTCGAATGCATACTTCTCACCAGGAGAGAATAGAAACGGTTCTAGGATAGGTTTACCTTAAACGCGGTTTAAACGAATGAAAATTGAATTATTTATTGGAAGCGCGAAAGTTCTGGCGACTTTTGTGAAATTGTATCGGGGTACTCGGGAATATTGTCGCCTCTGCAGTGACGCATTTTTGGCGGAGATACAGATATTTTACAACAATAACTAGAACAAAGCACGCGATCTTAAGCACATCGAGCAATCCTTTAATCTCCATATATTATACTTGCTAACTAAATTATGTTATCACGCGTTGTCTGGCATATTGCCCATATTTGACTGACTCGACGTGTCTGTCGTGCCCGCATTGCTGCGGGACTCCACATACATTACATGTTGGTAGGTAAATGTTATCGTTTCACGCTTTTGTTAGATGTACATAATAAATGCATAAAAATGTGTTACGAAACGTACAATGTAAACGTGCATCGCTGCTGAGCGGGCGATCAGCATGCTAATCTTCATCTACTAACTCGCTAAAGTGTCTTTCACGACATTATTACGGATATTTATATATGCAAAATAAGCATGTACCGTATAAAATGTACTGTATAAATTCTTTGGTGATTTTAGTCAAACTAGCACAGCAATATTTTGAAATTCCCTTAACCTGTCCACTGCATTAAACTGCGCGTACCCATTTTCGTCGTAAATGCATAAAATTCGCGGTCTATAAAAAATGAGGATAAGTAAAAGTCTGCCTAACACTCTACCCGATAAATTACGGTCCGAAATTGTGAATTTGCGTGAACATCAGCAATCTAATTAGCCTTTCAGAGCACGGAAGACCCTTCATTCTTTCGTTATTGCTCGATACCACGCCTTCCTGTTCCTTCGTGTCTACACACTTACGTGCCGTTATTAGCCCTCGATTAATCCATTACTAATCGAGTCAAAATTACTTAATATCTCTGATAAACTTTCGCTTATAATGTTGTAAAAATAACCGACTAGCTTGCGGTAACGCGAACTGCCGTCGACGTTAACACCGGGATTTAGCGGCCGTTAATGTACGCATATGTTCCAAGAAATAAATATAAATCAAACAATTTAGACTCCGTCATTTAGCATTAAATCAGCTACCATAAATAAATAGTGAAACAAGATTATCCCTCAACGCTGCTCAGGAGCAGTGGTACAAAATTAACTTGATTGGGTTGTCGGAAAAGTCACGACATATTTTTGGTATCCATAAAAAATGCGTCATAACCTTTCTGACCAATACAGTAGAAGACAAGTAGACAAGTATACAGTAGAGACAAACAGAAATCATTAAAGTGTACATTATATTCCAAAAGAAATTTGTCATTTCAACGTCATTTCATTCTACATTCTACATAGATATATCCGGCTTCCTGTTTTTACAATACAAACTCATGATTTCATCTTTGACTTGTCCTCAAACTCTGTCCCATCCTCGACCTAGGTCCTTGCCACATCGTATTCAACCCATTTGCTTGGAACACGTCATCTTCAAAACTCTGACCTTATCACCCTAGCCCTTACAATTCTTAAACTCCGCCATTCAAGTTAGAACCTATTTAACACTAGGTTTACGGAGCTGTAGAAATAACTATTTCACATTACTTTATAAACATAACAAGGATGTGTCTATCCAAATTTTAGGCTATTTTTCCAATAATATATACCCAAAGAAATAAATTTGGTAAATAATTCCACAGGAAATCACTTTTACAATCTTAATAATCGCAAATTGAGAATATTAGAATCCGTAATTTCCATTTGCTTGGATCATCTTCAAAACTCTGACCTTATCACCCTAGCCCTTACAATTCTTAAACACCGCCATTCAAGTTAGAACCTATTTAACACTAGGTTTACGGAGCTGTAGAAATAACTATTTCACATTACTTTATAAACATAACAAGGATGTGTCTATCCAAATTTTAGGCTATTTTTCCAATAATATATACCCAAAGAAATAAATTTGGTAAATAATTCTACAGGAAATCACTTTTACAATCTTAATAATCGCAAATTGAGAATATTAGAATCCGTAATTTCCATTTGCTTGGATCATCTTCAAAACTCTGACCTTATCACCCTAGCCCTTACAATTCTTAAACTCCGCCATTCAAGTTAGAACCTATTTAACACTAGCTTTACGGAGCTGTAGAAATAACTATTTCACATTACTTTATAAACATAACAAGGATGTGTCTATCCAAATTTTTGGCTATTTTTCCAATAATATATACCCAAAGAAATAAATTTGGTAAATAATTCCACAGGAAATCACTTTTACAATCTTAATAATCGCAAATTCAGAATATTAGAATCCGTCATTTCCATTTGCTTGGAACACGTCATCTTCAAAACTCTGACCTATCACCCTAGCCCTTACAACCTTGATTGAACCTTGTTTGAACCTATTTAACACTAGGTTTACGGAGCTGTAGAAATAACTATTTCACATTACTTTATAAACATAACAAGGATGCGTCTATCCAAATTTTTGGCTATTTTTCCAATAATATATACCCAAAGAAATAAATTTGGTAAATAATTCCACAGGAAATCACTTTTACAATCTTAATAATCGCAAATTAAGAATATTAGAACCCGTCATTTTGACGGGTCCCGTAAATCTAGCGATATAAACCCCCTTTTCCCTCAACATCCAGTTTTTCTCTCAGATTCTCTCTCTGACTCGCTGTTCTCCTAAATATTCATTAATTTTCATTCGACTGTCGTAGACTAAGGTATATTCCGCTAACGTACCATATATTGTCGACGCGTTAACGATTAATCTCCGTTGTATCCTATAAATAAAATACTAATTCACGTAATACAACAATTTATTTCCCTTCATAATGTAAAAATATTTAAACGCATATCTGTTTATAATCGAGATCCGGTTGATCAGGGCCGTACTGTATTTATAGTTTTGTTTATAATTTCGCAAATGTTACAGCACGGCCGGGAAGAGATTAAAGACTTTACGGCGTCTAAAAGTCGAAGGTGAACTTTCACTTGTGCGAGGGTTGAAATTTATGTTTCCCTCGATGGACGTGTTTGAAGTCTTCATTTTTCCGCGAGCCGGATGTAATTCGCCGTACAATTACAGTGAAACACGAGTCGGGGAGACGCCGGCGTCCAGTGATAAAAACGTGGAAGATACTAATCCCGCCGCGATCATTTCGTACGGATGCGCCCGTCGCGTACGGAAGGATCGCTCGTCTGTCGTTAGCATCGCGTAAAGCCGCGTTTACAAGAATCCGCGTGTCCGGTGTCGTCGGGAGCCGATCCGTACGACGCCGTAAACCCACGGCACCGCGGTTGTTTTTACGTCGGGAATGATATACTAACAATAATCACGCGGACGTAAAATTCTGCGTTAATTTGCATAAGCGGTCGCCGTACCCCGCAACAGTCGTACGCACACGTATCTACACGAATACCCACGCTCAAAAGTATGCGGACGACACGTTTAATTTTTTTATGCGGTCCAGTTTGCACAGTACAAACTAGAGATTTATATATTTTAACAATAATTATGTGAGTTTCGTATTTCGAAATTTTCTTTTTTCAACCCTTATGTCGTCAACCGGGTATCCACTTCAAATATCTTTTTAAAACTTCTCTAATGCTTTTGTCGATAAATAAAAAAATTATTTTTATGCTGTGATATATACACCCCCGCTCAAAATTATGTGGACAACACGTTTAATTTTTTTATTCGGTCTAGTTTGCACAGTACATACTAGAGATTTATATATTTTAACAATAATTATGTGAGTTTCGTATTTCGAAATTTTCTTTTTTCAACCCTTATGTCGTCAACCGGGTATCCACTTCAAATATCTTTTTAAAACTTCTCTAATGCTTTTGTCGATAAATAACAAAATTATTTTTAAGCTGAGATATATACACTCCCGCTTAAAAGTATGCGGATAACACGTTTAATTTTGTTATGCGATCTAGTTCACACAGTACATACTAGAGATTATATATTTTAGTAATAATTATGTGAGTTTCGTATTTCAAAATGTACTTTTTTCAACCCTTATGTCGGTAACCGGGAACCCACTTTAAATATCTTTTTAAAACTTCTCTAATGCTTTAGTAGATAAATAAAAAAATTATTTTTTTATGTCTATGATATATACACCCCCGATCAAAATTATGTGGACATCACGTTTAATTTTTTTATGCTGTCTAGTTTACACAGTACATACTAGAGATTATATATTTTAGCAATAATTATGTGAGTTTCGTATCAAAATATTCTTTTTTCAACCCTTATTTCGTTAACCGGGTAGCCACTATAAATATCTTCTTTAAAACTTCTCTAATGCTTTTGTCGATAAATAAAAAAATTATTTTTATGCTATGATATATACGCCCCCGCTCAAAATTATGTGGACGACACGTTTAATTTTTTTATGCGGTCTAGTTTACACAGTACATACAAGAGATTCTATATTTTAGTAATAATTATGAGTTTCGTATATCGTAATATTCTTTTTTCAACCCTTATGTCGTCAACCGAGTACCCACTTTAAATATCTTTTTAAAACTTCTCTAATGCTTCTGTCGATAAATAAAAAAATTATTTTTACGTCTATGATATATACACCCCCGCTCAAAAGTATGTGGACAACACGTTTAATTTTTTTATGCGATGTAGTTCACACAGTACATACTAGAGATTATATATTTTAGTAATAATTATGTGTGAGTTTCGTATTGCAAAATATTCTCTTTCAACCCTTATGTCGTTAACCGCGTAGCCACTATAAATATCTTCTTTAAAACTTCTCTAATGCTTTTGTCGATAAATAAAAAACTTATTTTTATGTCTATGATATATACAATAATTATTATTGTTGTCTTGAGAAGACAGCAAACCACGCTAATGGATCATCGTAGATTGAAACATTATTAGCCCTGTCGAAGAAACTTTTATTTATTCACGAGATTTTCATATTTAAATTGTACAATTTGGTACCATTAAAATAAATTATTCTTGCAACAAAGTGTCCACATATTTTTGGAGTGTACACTACCGCTCAAAAGTATGCGTACAATTCCTTTTTCTCTACAAAACGTAGTTTAAGCTAGTAGAAAAAATATTTAGAACAATTTTGTCACTTGTAATTATTATTATTGTATATATTGTGATATCATAGCAGAATAGAATTTACTTTTATGTACAAATTATATAATGAAAATGCAATAATATAATTTCTATCCCCAAATACGAAATCTAGTGGATCGGTCTCGGTGCTTGAAAGGATTTCTCGTTTCACTTTGTTTCATTTCTAAGGCTCAAAGCGAATTCAGAGAATTTTTTTATACAAATACTAATATGAAGAAACTAATGGAAAGATTTCCGCGATTAATGAAAGCGGTAATATCTGATCGCGGTGGATACGTCGACGAATCTCGTATTTAATCTAAAGTTGTCCTAGACGATCAATAATATTGTCGATAAGTCTATCAATAATGTTGACGAGGCACATTGAAAAGGCATATTTACCCTTTAGCAGGGGTTCAATGCCTTTATTATATTGTTAGCTTCAATATTATTGTCAACCAACATTGACAATATTATTGATCGTCTAGGGGCCCCTTTAGACTAATATGTATCGGTAAGTTTCCACACAGCAAGTTTTTAACTTAAAACGTTAGATACTCCATAAGAAAATTGTTAATGCTTTCGTCGCAAGGGTTCGATCATTTGTTAATTAATTTGCAAAGCCATTTTGCAAATTACGAAAGTAATTCCGACGTTTCGATCTACATTCAGATCATCTTCAAGCTTTGTAAATTAAGTAAAGAATGATCGAACCCTTGCGCCGAAAGCATTAACAATTTTATTAACAACATACGATCGATGGAAACCTATAATTCCATATGAAAGGAATAAATATCGATTTCATCACTATTCTAGATGCTTAAGTAACTTTTAGACGTTGCCATTACACATTTCGAAAGTGTCCACATACTTTTGAGTGGTAGTGCATGTACACGTACACGTACACGTTCACGCACACGCGTCAGCCTTTTCGAACGCGACCACGGTTTAAATATTTTACGTTTCCAACGAACAAGCTCCTCGACGAGGATAATTACACCTGTTATTTACGGCGCATCTGTCGACGGGCCCGCATCATTCGGCAACCGCATCCAAATATGCATCTAACGTCGCGGAGGTCACTCCAGCCGACCGTTTCATTTATTTCCCAAGTCACGGTAATTCTTTGTAATTACGGCCCATACACCTGCCCGCTATCTCTCGCTCATCGATGCGTTTACACATATTAGCCAGTCCGTCGAAACAGGATTCGGCACGTTTTTCCAAAACAACAAACTGCCGGTACGCGAACGCATCCTCCATAAAATTTGTAACCCAGGTTTATGACACGAACCACCGAAACACGCCGCTTTTTTCGGACTTTAGTACACACATTTTCAACCTTCTCTTTAAACGGAGGCTCCTATTTCACGTGCAATAAACGAATCCGGATTCTAATCCGCGTATATTAAATACACGGGTACCCCCTTCGCCAAACATTAATTATTTTTAACACATTACCGACCGGTGATTATTGTATAATTTTGAAAAAACTATGGTACATGGCTAAACATTTATTAATGGAACCTTCAATAGCAATAGCAATTTTTTCATTGTAAACTAACAAGTTATCTTCAATAACGTCATCTAATAGTTTCAATTAAGATTGCAACGTAAAAGAAAATTTCTATGCTTTCTTTTGGTACAGCACAATTATTTAAAATTATATTTTTGAAAAATCTATGGAACCTTCAATAGCAATAGCAATTTTTTCATTGTAAACTAACATGTTATCTTCAATAACGTCATCTAATAGTTTCACTTAAGATTGCAATGTAAAAGAAAATTGATATGCTTTCTTTTGGTACAGCACAATTATTTAATATTCTATTAACATATTACCGACCGGTGATTATTGCATAATTTTGAAAAATCTATGGTACATGAATAAACACTTTTTAATGAAACCTTGAGTAGCAATAGCAATTTTTTCATTGTAAACTAACAGTTATCTTCAATAACATCATCTAATAGTTTCACTTAAGATTGCAATGTAAAAGAAAATTTCTATGTTTTCTTTTGGTACAGCACAATTATTTAAAATTATATTAACATACTACCGACCGGTGATTATTGCATAATTTTGAAAAATCTGTGCTACATGGCTAAATACTTTTTAATGAAACCTTGAGTAGCAACAGTAATTTTCATTGCAAACTTACAAGTCATCCTCAATAACGTCATCTAATAGTTGCATTTCAGATTGCAATGTTAAAGAAAATTTCTATGCTTTCTTTTGGTACAGCACAATTATTGAAAATCCTATTAATAGGCTTCCAGTGGGAAAAGTGTTAGGTTTCCTACGTAAGCTAACATAGTCAGCCTGTTGTTTGCAAGTAGTGAACATTAGATGATGAAATTTTATTTTATCTGTGCAATTCTATTAAAAATGAAAGTGATCTTTAATTTTCCAAATGGAACTCTATGTGCCTTTTTATGTATGCCATATGAAAGCGTGTGTGAATTCATATACGACACAATAGTCTTCTAGCTCACTCGAAGGTCGCAACCGGAAATCTGTGTTCCGCATAAAAATCCGCAGTCTAGTAAGTCACCGCGTGTAACTTGTTTGTTCTTTGTTAATTAAATTACCAGTCACCATCGTTTCCAGCTCTCTATCCTTTATTCATTGACCTCGCAGAAAGTTCACAGCGTGTTGCGGAGTGTGTACTTAACATTTTGGTTCGTAAACGAGGCGAAAGTTGAAATTGCTGATTAAAATTTCTTCCGTGAAATTTATGAAGCCCGGCATTAAACAGAATAATATTTCCAACAATATTGAAGTTCGTTTCACGTTTTACCGTGTCCGCCGCATTCGACCGGATAAAATCCACGTTTTAATAAATAATTACGCGGGTGAAAGTAACGAACAAGTTTACTGGAAATACAAGACTGCGATATCAAAGTAACATGTATTTACGTTCTACATTTTCCTGATGCGATAATTATATTTGTCAAAATGACTCGTGATTTTCTGCGGAAATTACATTTTTAACGTGACTTTTATTGTACACAGAATATTGTTTGCGTTTGGTAATTTCGCTGCACAGTTTATTTATCGTGACATTGAATATGATAAAATATGATTAACGATGTCGTCAATCGCTGCGCCTTTATGAATTCGGAGTAATTACATTATGCCAGTATTATTAATGAAAACATTTGTTGTTACAGGTGGAATGGTTTGAAACTTTATGGGACGACCTATAACCGCGCCATCGAGAAACAGTGAGTAGATTTCACTTTTTATTCTGTTTATGGTTCATTTCGTCGCAACATAAAACTAAAATGGTCGAACAGTCAAGGCGATTCAATTCCAACCGCTCATCCAAATAATAAATTTATCAAGACCCACTACTACAATAATCTCCATTATAACAAAAAGACTAAAATCTTCGTTCGTGGCTGTTCGTTAAAATAAAATTGCCATTGGTGTGGAATAATTTTTTAAAGAAATTCTGTTTCTGACTTCGCATCGTAAACTAAAAAAAAAAACTGAAGTGGGTCATATTTACGTCGACGGTTTTTACAGCGTTAAATGGAACAGTGTGTCTGAAAAACGTGCGTGCACGTGTCGTTAACGGCAATATTTCTCGGATTATTTAGATTGCGTTTCCGACGAAACGGTAGTCGGACACTTTATTAACGTTCGCGAAAGTTAACAGGCTGTTTATATGCTCTTTACCGTTTCCGGCCGACTGTTTATCAATCACACATAAAAGCACGACCCGTCGAAATTAGTCGTTCTCCCCGGAAAGAGGCGAACAAACGCTTGTATCGATAAAACCGATCGGTTGACGGTCGTAATTGCCGCCTTTCAGCGCCGGGATCGCTAATTTATTACCGCCGGTTACGGAGATCAAATCACAATGAAGATTTGTCGTCCCGCTACTGCCATTATCCGTTCGATTTACGAGGGTGTAACCTTTCACCCTCTCCCTCCATGGTGCACCTTGCCCTCGCCATCCCTTTGGCCGACCTCTAACGTTTTACGTTCCCGTCGAGTCCTATTCCGTACAATAAAATCACGAGGAACGCGATAGCCCGAGTGCGAACGGATCATCGATGCGATTAACGTTCGCGAGGATCGATACCGGGCCACTTTTGTAACCCATATTCCGTATCATCCCTTTCACCCAGCGCTGCCAACGTTTCTCCCTTAATTGCGCACTAAAATCGATGATATCCTCGCGGCTTTTATATTTCCCTAACACGTACCAAACCGGTGAAACACAGTGATATTCCCACACTTTTAAGGGGACGATAACTTTTTTCGAATTCAACCGTACAACTTGGATCTTTTTGAGAATGTAGAATTAGTTTACCACGTGTAGCGAACAAATTTAAAAAATTGCAATTCGTCGGAATTACAGAGAAAATACTAAAAATTGTTGTTCACATTTTTTTATGCGTTTTATCGATTATACATATTCTGAAAATTTTCTGAAAACGAACAAGCAGTAAAAGATGTAAGAAGTGTTGGATTTATTTCATAAACTATTTGGATTATTTTATATAGATTACTACAACTTAGAATTACAAGCTTGACCGATTTCGATGACGTTTTCAGAATATGTGTACTCAACAGATCTACAATGAGCGTATTTTTAGAATTTTCAATATAATTAAAATATACAACTTTTAGTATTTTCTCTGTAATTCCAATTTTTTTAAATATTTTTCACGTCGCGTAGTAAAGTAATTCTAACTTTCCAAAAAAATTATCCTTTCGAAGGTGTGCAAATGTTACTGTGATTCGCTGTACAAAAATGCCGCAGAATAGAAGTACGGTGAAACCTCGCTCGTTGCACGAAACGGGAGAGTGCATGCAAGAATGGAGGTTGTGCACGAAAGAGATAACCAACCACGCGATCTGTAGCGTCAATCTTCTTTCATTTCTGCGAAGCCACAACAATCCCCACGAGTTGCAGAACTTGAAACAACTTGTGGTGAGAGTTGCTAGTATACATTGAACAAGGATTTCGTGCAATACTGTAAGTTGCGAACGGTGAGGTTCTGCTGTAACTGGTTGGACGAAATAGAAATCGTTTATGGTCTGTCACAGACTGGGAAACTATACAAAAATTGTCAGAAGATTTTAAGATACAGGATTTAAAAACAATGTGATATTT
>CM052193.1:6340052-6350322 GCA_028455805.1 Lasioglossum figueresi
ATAATCGCAACAACACATTTGGATAAAGCTAAACCCTTTGGAAAGTGTTTGGGCTTTTACCGCACCTTACAAAACAAGGATATCCAATTGAAATTAATCTCCAAATTTTATTGGGCACTGGTGGTATACTGCTCTCAATTTATTTATCTATTATTTAAAAAAGTTGGAAACTTTCATTTACTTAATAAATACGATGGACGCACGAGGACTTGACACATGTTTCTACAATGAAAAAGGCATCCGAGGTTCATCGACGACCATGATCGCTGTCCCACTTCGGGAATATGTGAATAATCGCAACAACACATTTGGATAAAGCTAAACCCTTTGGAAAGTGTTTGGGCTTTTACCGCACCCTATAAAACAAGGATATCCAATTGTATACTGCTCTCAATTTATTCATCTATTATTTAAAAAACTGGGAAACTTTCATTTACTTAATAAATGCGACGGACGCGCGAGGACTTTTGTGAAGCACCTCCGGGGACACTTCTGCGCATGTTTCTACAATGAAAAATGCATCCGAGGTTCGTCGACGACCATGAGCGCTGTCCCACTTCGGGAATATGTGCAATGGGTACTTAATCGAAGAAGAACAGATTACTGTTACAAACAGCTGGTTCTCCGAAACCATGAGACTTATTTGATACTCCAATTTGCCGACCCGACGGGTTAGAGCAGATCCCTGTAGAGCAGTCCCCGAAGTCTGAAAGAGGCGCGAGGCGTCCGTCGAAGCTAAACAATACCGATGCGTCCGCGATGGCACGTCGGCTCCCTCGGGGAGCAAATTTTCCCGGGCAGAAATGAGAGAAAACTGTTGGGTACGCGTTGTTTACGAGAAACGTGGGAATCCACGGTCCGCCATCTTGGTGGAACGCGTGACACTTTGATGCGGAGGCACATTATCGTATTCGGTAAACATCCGCGCGTGTTTACAGCACGCGCGCCGGATATATTCATGGGAGGCTGTGACGGGACGGGATGGGTAAAAAGGAAAAAGGAGAGCATAGGGAGAGAGAAAGTGAGGGAGAAGGAAAAAGAAGCATCGTTGAAACCGGGCTCTCTCCTCTGGTGGTGTGTCTCGTGCCCGGAGTCCCTGTCATCGGGCGTGACGTAACGGCCCGCAACAAAAATCCTCTTCGGCGAGCATAGTCGGCTCCGTCGATCCTCTCGGATCCGCTGGAGAAACTTTGCGTATGCATGCGGCCGACGCACTCGGTATGCGACTGCCACAGGTTATACTGTCCGAATGGAAAAAATATTGACTGCGCCGAGCGGATTTATCTGAATACGGTATCCCTTCGGCGTGTTCAATGGCACGAACGCAGGTGCTCACCTCCTCGGTCTACACGCGAACCTAAGCGCCCCCTGAATGGCTCGACGCACGGGGAATCATCGTACTCCTCCCGGGACGCAAAGAGTCGGGGACCACAATTCTCGGGCTCGTCTGTAAGCCAAAGAGACACGCGTACCCTGGCATCCCTGTAGCGTGCGCCGCCGAATTAAAACCCGTGGTCCCGACATGTGCAATCTGCATTTTTTCGCCGTTTTATCCAGCATCTGGAACCGCGGATTTGTTCTACGGTGTACCACGGTTAGGTTGACGAGGCGCGCTTTGATTTGCCGGAATTTTCTTTTTGGGACACGGATAAATGAAAGCCTGTCTTCGCGCAGAAGCTCGTGGAACCGCATCGAAACAATGGCTGCATCGATTGATAGAAACTTGCGATTCTATATGGATACTTTGAAGGACGTATCTAATATACGGGGCACGTAATATGTACATACGAGGTGTGATCAAAAAGTAAGGTGACTTTTTGAATTTCCCGGGACACCTACAGTCGATTTTCGTTTTCCTTTTTTTTTCCTATGCTGGTACACTCGTCCCGAACATGTGTTCACAGTTTCAGCTATATAGCATTTTTTGTTTGTTTGCGAGAAGCATAAAGGTTAGAAGTGTGTTCCGTGTTCGGCGAAGTTTGGTCCGAAACTGCTTAATTTTGACCAGAAGAAACGTCGCACGAGCATCGCTCAGAAGCTGTTGAACGACGTCAACGATGATGCTGATTTGCTCAAAAGGGTTATAACTGGTGACGAATCATTGATGTATGGTTATAACGTCGAAACCAATGTCCAATCGTCCCAATGGAAGTCCCCAGAAGAGCCAAGACCGAAAACAGCACGCCAGGTTCGATCGAATGTCAGGGTTTCGCTCACTGTTTTCTTCGATTATCATGGCGTAGCGCATCAAGAGTTCTTATCATAAGGTCGTACGGTTAATAAGGAGTATTACCTCGAAGTTATGCGTCGTTTGCGTGAAGCAATACGAAAAAACGCCCGGAATTTTGGGAACACAATTCATGGACTTTGCATCGCGATAATGCACTTGCTCGGGTATCGTTGCTTGCGAGTAATTTTTTGGCCAGAAACAACGCCGCGATCGTGCCTCGGCCACCATATTCACCGGATTTGGACCTCTGCGATTTTTTCCTGTTCCCAAAACTGAAGAGACCCATGAAAGGACGGAGATTTGCAACGATTCAGGAGATAAAGACTGCATCGCTGGAAGAGCTTAAAGCTATACCAAAAAGTGCTTATCAGAAGTGCTTATCAGAAGTGCTTCGAGGATTGGAAAAAGCGCTGGCACAAGTGTATTATATCCGAGGGGGATTACTTTGAAGGGGACAACATAAATATTGATGAATAAATAAATATTTTTTGATAAAAATAAAAAGTCACCTTACTTTTTCATCACACCTCGTACAAATACATCAAATGTCCTATCATTTTGTCCGGCACTGTATGTAGTTACTTGCCGTTCTACCTCTTCGCGCGAAAAGACTCACGTAACGTTCATGTTTTATACCTGGCTGAAACGTTTCATCAAAATTTTACACGGTGTGACGCACTCTCGGGATAGCTGAAGGATTTTTGACAAAATACGGAGAAGCTTCTTAACAAGATTCTGATGCTCCCAGCAAAAATTGTGCCTCTATAATTGAATTATTCGCACAGTTCGTTTTTAAACAAAGGATTATACGGCATTGATAGACTGCGGACTCCTTTAGGCATTTATCACAAACACTTATGTATGTAATGTAAGCTATCGTACCATGTAACAACAAACTGTTATGTTCATTTTGACTCATCAAAATTATTAACACATTACCGACTGGAGATTATTGCATTATTTTGAAAAATCTATATATACATAGCTAAACAGCAATTTTCATGGTGAACTAACAAATCACTCTCGATAACGTCATTTAATAGTTTCATTTAAGATTGCAATGTAAAAGAAAATTTCTATGCTTTCTTTGGTACAGCACAATTATTGAAAATCCTATTAACACATTACCGACTGGAGATTATTGCATTATTTTGAAAAATCTATATATGTATACATGGCTAAACACTTTTTAATGGAATCTTCAATAGCAACACCAATTTTCATTATGAACTAACAAATCACCCTCGATAACGTCATTTAATAGTTTCATTTAAGATTACAATGTGAAAGAAAATTTCTATGCTTCCTTTTGGTACAGCACAATTATTGAAAATCCTATTAACCCTTTGCACTCGAAGCAATTTTAATTTGAAAATTAAACATTTCTTCCGACTTAGAATATTTCTATTCCCTATGATTTTTTAAATTTTGTGGAAACGAAATTGGTATAATAATCCATACAATACCTAAATGTTTAGTAATTTAATAGATACCGACCTATTTAATAATGTAAACAATTAATAATCACCATTCGAGTGCTAAGGGAGTAGCTTCGGGTAGGTAAAGTGTTAAGAGCAGATATACAGATTTGTTTGGACTCTGTAGTTCATGCAAACAATTTGTATTTTACATAAAAGTCCGCAGTCCACTCATGGGTAATATTGTTGAAATGAAACAGTTCTGAAGTGAAAACTCAGGATTCAAGAATGCTGTTACAATGTAACAAATGGGTCCCATGGAAATCACCGACACAGGTTTAATCGACACAGTTTTCGCCGACAATATTTCACCGACTCCAGATTTGACCTAGAATAACTTTGGCTGACAACGACTTCGACCGTCGACCAATTTAACCGACAACAATTTTAGTTGACGACAGTATTATCCGATAGTAACATCCTTTCTAAAGATGTTGCTGACATTTTTTCCCTTCAAGTGTTCTACACTTTTACTTTTACTTTTGTAGAAAAATATAATTATTACACTATAGGAAGAATTAGATAATGTCGGCTAACGTTGTTGTCAAACGATGTTAACACATTACCGACCGGTGATTATTGCATTATTTTGAAAAATCTATATATACATAGCTAAACACTTTTTAATGGAACCTTTAATAGCAACAGCAATTTTCATGGTGAACTAACAAATCACCCTCGATAACGTCATCTAATAGTTTCATTTAAAATTGGAATGTAAAAGAAAATTTCTATGCTTTCTTTTGGTACAGCACGATTATTGAAAATCCTATTAACACATTACCGACTGGAGATTATTGCATTATTTTGAAAAATCTATATATGTATACATGGCTAAACACTTTTTAATGGAACCTTCAATAGCAACAGCAATTTTCATTATGAACTAACAAATCACCCTCGATAACGTCATTTAATAGTTTCATTTAAAATTGCAATGTAAAAGAAAATTTCTATGCTTTGTTTTGGTACAGCACAATTATTGAAAATCCTATTAACACATTACCGACTGGAGATTATTGCATTATTTTGAAAAATCTATATATGTATACATGGCTAAACACTTTTTAATGGAACCTTCAATAGCAACAGCAATTTTCATTATGAACTAACAAATCACCCTCGATAACGTCATCTAATAGTTTCATTTAAAATTGCAATATAAAAGAAAATTTCTATGCTTTCTTTTGGTACAGCACAATTATTGAAAATCCTATTAACACATTATCGACCGATGATTATTGCATAATTTTGAAAAATCTATGGTACATGGCTAAACACTTTTTAATGGAATCTTCAATAGCAACAGCAATTTTCATTGTGAACTAACAAGTCACCCTCGATAACGTCATCTAATAGTTTCATTTATGATTGCAATTTGAAAGAAAATTTCTATACTGTCTTTTGGTACAGCATAATATTGAAAATCCTATTAATTGGCTTCCGGTAGGTAAAGTGTTAATATCGAATATTACTGTCGTGGACTAAAGTCGTTGTCGGTAAAACCTGGAGTCGCTAAAATATTGTCGGTGAAAATTGTGTCGACGAAACCTGTGTCGGTGATTTCCATGGGGCCTGTAACAAATAATATATGGTGTTGTGCGTCACCTCGAAGAGACGATTGGCGGTTGAAATGACGATCGGTAGTCGAAGAAAACGATAGGCAGGACATACCTGGTACAGCTTTCTATTACAGTCATATATTCGTTTTGTGATAAAGTTTTTCAAGTTACCTATTTCACTGGGCTGTGTTCGATTTCACTTCAACCATATCCCTTAACAAATACAAATAATGAAGAAGAACTTTACAGACGTTTACGCAAGTATCTATTTTCTTGGCTAATTTACCAAGCGATAGTGGACGACCTCTCCATTGTAAATCCTTCAAACTGCGAACGGTTCATCCGGCAGTGTACGTAGCTTCGTCGTTACGTGACTTACAAGTTGTTCGACCTGTACCCCGATGGGTTCGTCCTCCGATGTTTTTTCTTGTGTCAGCCGCCCCTTCCTCGAAAAAAGCGGAAACATGCGCACCGATCCTCCTACAAGCATAATGTACACCGTAAAACGCAAATACGATGACGAAGGATTTTCTCGTGTCTCGCGTAGCAGGAAATATATTTCGCTTTGCTTAGTTAAAACCACTCACATCGAATTAGAGAATCACCGGGACAGAGGGTAACAAGCGAGACGATTCGAAACGCTGTTTGCCTCCAGACGAGGCGACAACTTCCTAAATTGAACTTTATCGAAAACGACGCCGCGTGTGATAAACCGAGCCACTAATTTCTGTATAAAACGCCACCCGTATTTCTAATCCACTTTCACGCTATGCGATACATACTTGGTAGTATGTAAGGAATTCTACTGTGATCTATTAATACAACAGAAACTTAAATATTTTAGATAATTCATATATCATTTAGAATTATCAATTATTCTTAACGTACGCTTAGCTCATCGGTCACAATATTTTAGCGAGTCTCTCTTCAACCCTTTGCACTAGAACGTCGAGTCAGACAATAGAAATAAAATTCTATTTTGTTGTTGTGGAAACCGTTGCAGAATACGCAGACATATAATAAATATAAATTTTCTGATTCATCAATAAAGCACATGTATGGAAAAAACGAATTTCGACACGATAACTTGCTAACTTGGACTTTTTGTATAAAATGTTACCCTTCTGATACAATCTAAGGAATTCTACTGTGATCTACTGGTACTACAGAAACTTAAATATTTCAGATATTCATATAGCATTTAGAATTATTAATTATTCTTAACCTACCTTAAGCTCTTCAGCCGCAATATTTTATTGGGTCTCTCTTCAACCCTTTGCACTAGAACATCGAGTCAGACTCGTGATAATTAATTAATTCTCTCCACAGCGAAATAAAATTCTATTTTGCTGTTGCGAAAGCCACGGCAAAATACGCAGAAGTCTAATAAATATAAATTTTCTGCTTCATCAATAAAGCACATCTATGGAAAAAACGAATTTCGACGCGACAACTTCCTTAATTGTACTTTATCGTAAACAACGACGCGCGTCATAAATTGTGCCACTAATTTCTGTATAAAACGCTACCCTTCTGATACAATCTAAGGAATTCTACTGTGACTTACTAATACTACAGAAACTTAAATATTTCAGATATTCATATATCATTTAGAATTATCATTATTCTTAACGTACGCTTAGCTCATCGGTCACAATATTTTATTGGGTCTCTCTTCAACCCTTTGCACTAGAACATCGAGTGAGACTCGTGATAATTAATTAATTCTCTTCACAGCGAAATAAAATTCTATTTTGCTGTTGCGAAAGCCACAGCAAAATACGTAGACATATAATAAATATAAATTTTCTGCTTCATCAATAAAACACACCTTTGGAAAAAACGAATTTTAACGCGATAACTTCCTAAATTGGACTTTCTATATAAAACGCTACCCTTCTGACACAATCTTAAGAATTCTACTGTGATCTACTAGTACTACAGAAACATAACTATTTCAGATATTCATATATCATTAAGAATTATCAATTATTTTTAAGATACGGTTAGCTCATCACTCACAATATTTTATTGGGTCTCTCTTCAACCCTTTGCACTAGAACGTCGAGTGAGACAATAGAAATAAAATTCTATTTTGTTGTTGTGGAGACCGCTGCAGAAGACGCAGACATATAATAAATATAAATTTTCTGATTCGTCAATAAAGCACATGTATGGAAAAAACGAATTTCGACACGATAACTTGCTAAATTGGACTTTTTGTATAAAATGTTACCCTTCTGATACAATCTAAGGAATTCTACTGTGATCTACTGGTACTACAGAAACTTAAATATTTCAGATATTCATATATCATTAAGAATTATCAATTATTCTTAACGTACGCTTAGCTCATCACTCACAATATTTGATTGGGTTTCTCTTCAACCCTTTGCACTAGAACATCGAGTCAGACTCGTGATAATTAATTAATTCTCTTCACAGCGAAATAAAATTCTATTTATCTGTTGCGAAGGCCACAGCAAAATACGCAGACATACAATAAATATCAATTTTCCGTTTCTTCTATAATGGAAAAAACTTCTACCTTCGGAAAAAACGAATTTCAACGCAATCTGCAAACAGTCGAGCCGTTGAGCCGCTGCCAACTGCAAAGTTAAAATTAAAGGCTAGGTGTTTCGATACGAAAATCAAACCGCAGTTTCCGCCAGCACTTTCGCGCCACCCAATCCGTATCGATCTTATTTCCCGACCAAATAACCGCGACAGGGTCGACATTCATCGGCGGCGAGCTAGTCGACGCGTCGCGCAATGGTGTTACGACCAGTGCTCGGTGTAACGGATTCTCTTTCCGACCGGTAAAAATAATTTATCGCCGGATCGGGATTCGAGATTGCGTCCTGGCGCAGCTTGTCGCCATGTATCCCGCGTAACTTTTCCATCATCGGTGTCCCCTCCGCTTTTACACGACGTTCCGAATCACGGAGTCGCAGATGGGGACAGAGCGAACCTGGTCTCCCGAAGAAATTAAAACTCTCCCCGTCGCAACCCTGTTTGCTATCCGTCTTCTGCGCAGACACGGTAGCCAAACGAAGCTTCCCGGCTGGACAGAACTCGAAATTGAAAGTACTACAAGAATACTATCAGTTCGGTGCTATAAATGAAAGGTAGAAGTCAGGGAAAGTCAACTGTCGGTAAACGAAATCCGCAAGAAAAATATTTTCCTTGTCACAATCTTTTAGGTATACCATCTTCGTCCAATCGATTGCAAGAGAATAAAAGAAAAGAAAATAATCTCCATATTTAACCCTTTGGAAAGACATATGTTTCAACCTAAACGATTTTTATAGTATACAATCTTACTTGCACTATTCACATGAAATTGAACCTGTTTTCTCACGCGACATTTGAATTTCCAGCAATTTCTAGAATACAGAAGAATTTAATCATTTAAAAACTGTTATAAATAATGATATGGCAATTTTGACTGGCGCCTCAGACTCGCCATTCGAGTGCAAAGGGTTAACAGTGAAGCTACCGGTCAAAATGACCGGTTCTAGATTTTTTATTTTACGATTATTGATACAATGAAAATAATTGTATAGATATCTTTAGCGGAGCACGTATTACAATAGGAGCTGCACGAAATCTAAATAAAATCAATCTCGTCATTTTTTATAAAGGAACATGTACCAGTTACTTTTAAGGCTCGGTAGTTTTACTGTTAAAATTCAAATAAAATCATACAAAACATGGATAAAATTATTCATTTTGACCGGAGATACAACACATCAATCTCCGGGCATAGTGGAAGCGTGAAATGTTTAAACTGGAACTGTAAAAAATACTGTTGGAAATGTTTAAACTGTAAAAAATGCTCTCCGACGCAGTCGCACAGCCATCAAGCTCCCTCGATCTTCGTTTATGGTTCTTTAAGGGTTCTGTTTTCCTTCCCCGTAGAGTGACATAAACTACCGCTTTCAACTCACCAATGTTCGAGTCATCTTGCAAGATGCACGTCCATTCTTGGTACTCTATAGAGGCCGTCACCCAGGTACCCTAACGAGTCACTGTAACCTCGGCTTGCGTCCTTTGCCACCTATCTAAGAAATGTAACTTCGACTCTGTCGCGCTCAAGTGACTCCCGCATGCGTTAATTTAACTTCGCTCGACTGGTTGGACAAAACTCCACGAATGAGACGCCGCGAGGTGCGATAAGATGCATTTTTGTCGGTCTAATTTTTTCGAGCGATCTTGCAACGTCCGCCGTAGCATCAAAAATAGTTTAGTCGAGTTAGCGAGCCGATTTTGAGCAGTGCGTCGGGAATATCCGAGAAGCGGTTTCCTCGATCGAGCTCGGCTTGCGTCTATTGGTTTTTTTGGGAAGCAAGGTATGTAATTTAATTTAAAAAAAAGGTATTGAAGTTTGAACTTGATTTATTTAGATGTTCTCCCTACTAAGACTAGGCTGTGACTGAACAGAGTTCGGCAGCTCGTTGATACGTTTAAAGAAAAACGTCCGAAAGGGATCACGTCAGCGGACTAAAAGAAACGCGGCTTTGTCTTTGATTCGATATCTAAAGACACCGCGAGTTACAATGTAACGGACCCGTAGATATGGGATCCGAAACACTATATATATACATTGTGTGTGGTCCCTGGAACCGTAATCATTTGTGTACATATATCTATAGCGTCCTTTGCCACCTATCTAAGAAATGTAACTTCGAATCTGTCGCGCTCAAGTGACTCCCGCATGCGTTAATTTAACTTCGCTCGATTGGTTGGACAAAACTCCACGAATGAGACTCGAGGTGTGATAAGAAGCATTTTTGACGGTTTAATTTTTCGAGCGACCTTGCAAGGTCCGCCGTATCATCGAACTTCGCTCGACTAGTTGGACAAAACTCCACGGATGAGACGCCGCGAGGTGCGATAAGAAGCATTTTTGACGGTCTAATTTTTCGAGCGATCTTGCAAGGTCCGCCGTGACATCGAAAATAGTTTAGTCGAGTTAGCGAGCCGATTTTAAGCAGTGC
>CM052193.1:6350422-6361714 GCA_028455805.1 Lasioglossum figueresi
ACTCCACGGATGAGACGCCGCGAGGTGCGATAAGAAGCATTTTTGACAGTCTAATTTTTCGAGCGATCTTGCAAGGTCCGCCGTGGCATCGAAAATAGTTTAGTCGAGTTAGCGAGCCGATTTTAAGCAGTGCGTCGGGAATATCCGAGAAGCGTTTTCCCCGATCGAGCTCGGCTTGCGTCCTTTGCCACCTATCTAAGAAATGTAACTTAGACTCTGTCGCGCTCAAGTGACTCCCGCATGCGTTAATTTAACTTCGCTCGATTGGTTGGACAAAACTCCACGAATGAGACTCGAGGTGTGATAAGAAGCATTTTTGACGGTTTGTTTTTTCGAGCGACCTTGCAAGGTCCGCCGTAGCATCGAAAATAGTTTGGTCGAGTTAGCGAGCCGATTTTAAGCAGTGCGTCGGGAATATCCGAGAAACGGTTGCCCCGATCGAGCTCGGCTAGAAGCAAGCAAGCAAGCAAGAAGGAGTAGAACGCTGCGAGAAGGACAGGCGGACACCTTGCCCGAGGAGGCGGCAGGCGGTAGTGGTCTGTTCTTGCGAGTTCAGCGAACACAAGACGAGCAGCACCGCGGGTGCGGGGGTGTAGGGGATCGAAGGGAAGTCACGGGAACCAGGGTAAAGGAGAGGGATGGGAAGAAGGAAGAATCCCCCGGAGGAATTTAACGCATGGATGAAGCCATACCAGCGCGAAACGGATACGTACTGGTGCGTGTACGCGGACGTATGTATACCTGTCTCTCTATATAACGCAAAGTAAATAAGCTTTCCCTTTTTTCCTCGTCTTTCTTTCCTTCTTCCTCGTCTGTCGGTGTCCCATCTCGCTCTCTTTCTTTCCGTCTCTCTGTTCTTCGAGTATCGCGAGACTGTCTCACTCCTCTCCTCTTCCTCCTTCTCCTCATCCTCCTCTTCTTCTTCTTCTCTTCCCCAAGTCGGTCGGTTCCGGTCTGTCCGCCCCAGGCAGCTTTTGAAACTTTTAAGCGGATTTCGTCTCGCCTGTACAAGGACGCGTGCACCGCCCGTCAATCTTTGCCTCGTGTAAAATTGGGCATTATTCCCGAGCGCGGATCAGCGGGGACGCCATCGGATACGTGGCGGCACGCGAGTCCATCCAGGTGCGACTCACGTGGCAACCGACTGCATGGGAATGCTAGGATCGGTTAGCGATGCAACGGATGCAACCTATGCGCGTTCGATTCCAGGGTTTCTAACCCGGCCGCGGTCCTCGATCGTCGGTGTCGGATGTCCGTCGATCGCGACGACCGCGCGAATTAATTGTTTCGTGTTTAAAAAATTTATTTTTCATACTCTTCGCGTAAATGAACTTTCTTTTAAGATGCGCTTCAAACTTTCGTGAACCCTGTACGGTACAGTTCGTGTCGAAGCACTTGTAGAAATGCATAGTGTTGGAGCGAGAGGTTCTGTATGTGTTCAATTGTATTTGTATGTGTGTATCGTGTGTTTATGCGAGAGTCAATCGATGCGATACATCGATTGCAAACGTAACCAACGGCATGAACAAACAACCGACTTGGAGCCTTCTTTTCCAGAAGATTCGTAAAAAGAGACAAACGAAACATATGTAAAACATTCGAGCGAGAAACATATAAAAGGACGCATTCAGGCGGCGACGTCATTCTCTCGAAAACGAATTCACGTCGAGGTTTATTAAATACGATACGATACGATTACGAATACGGAACACGAACACGAATCTCGGCTAAAGAGTTTTACGTTTACGTTCTGTGTCCGGAGTTCGTGTATATTGTTATTCACGGTTGTGTGCTTTCTTTAAATAAATATTAATAGTTCAAACATCTTTACTAGTTCTAGAAATAGTTTTTCAATGGGTCACATATTGTTCATTATGGAAAATATTCGCTCAGCGGAGGCATTCGAGCCAGATAGACGTAAACAACGATTTTTATGTCTTTAAATGGTGTGGTTTTACATGCGAAGTATTTAGAAATTTTACTATTTTGTCGTCGTTCTTCGATCTTTCCATTTACGACATAACTTTCCAACAATTGTGTCGTAGTAAAAGGAAGCTTAAACCGTCGTTGGTTTGGGGCCTCACAGTCCCCAGAGATTTTAGATCGATTGTAACATTGTAACAACGCGTGACAGCTAGTCGGGCCTGAGTGTATTTAAAAATTTAACCCTTTGCACTCGGAACTATTCTTAACTCGAATATTAAACATTTCTTCCTACCTAGAATAATTTCATTCTATACCATTTATGTTTCTCATTTTATGGAAATTAATGTAACTCCTCCTCCAAGACCTAAATGTTTAGCAATTGATTGGATATCAACATATTTAATAATCTAAACAATATTTTGAATAATGTTACAGCAATTTTTAGTGGCGTCTCAGAGTCTCCACTCGAGTGCTAAGGGTTAATTTCGCGGATCTGCGTTCTTACTCTGAAAAATGACAAGCCTCTTACGCAATATCTTCAATATCATGTGTGTGTGTGTGTGTGTGAAAAAGGTATTTATTTCTATAATACAATATATTATTTCGGTGGGTCTGTGAGACCCCACCTCACCACTTTCAATACATTTTCCCACCTTACGTGACAAAACTAGAAAGGAACTAGAATCTAACTAGATTTTGCACCGCGCTGGACCGATTATTTAACGAGATCATGTTTATATCTAATAATATAAGTGTCCAAAGTAGATAAAAAATCGACAAAAATACTCGCAGATTCCAATGTATTTTTCTATCTATAAAAGATTCTTTGACTGACATAATGCGGTACAGCGCGGTGCATTTAAGACAAAGAATACAAAACGGCTTGTTTTTTCGATGAGCCGACTACACTTGCATTTAGCGAAGAAGCAACATTGTTTTATGCTCTTTGTGTTAAAATATTCTCTGAATTATTGCACGTTCCTGTACAGAGCCCTTTTTTGCAATTTGTCTCTTGAAACTTTTTAAACAATAACAGCGTACGTTTTTATAGAACAATTTTTTTTCTGTACACTTTTTCCAAAAAAGGGCTCTGTACGGGAACGTAAAATAATTCAGAGAATATTACAACACAAAGAGCATCAAAATATATTGTTTCCCCGCTAAATGCGTCTGTAGTGGGCTCATCGAAAAAACAAGCTGCTTCGTAATCTCTGTCTTTGTCTCTCCTGCGAGTGACATATCTCCCTCTCCGTCGCAGCCCCATAGGAGAGACGAGGATCTCTCTATCCTTGTCAAGAGCTTCCTAGGGAATTTTCTCTGGCCTTTTCTGGCCTTTTCTGGCTCCGGCGCACTCTTAATGAAACTTTTTCTGATGAATCGAAAGCAAAAATAAGCAAACCCATGTCCGAGCGTTTTATTTTTTAATCGATTTAAACCGAAGAATTAATTTAAACTATCGGAAGATTATAATTTATTAAAGTTTTCCAATTTTGGGTGAAAACGGACTCACGTTCGGCGCATACAAATTGTTGAAAGTACTATGTATAATTAATAGACTGCGAAACTTTATGGAAAATAGAAATTGTTTGCGTCAACTGCAACAAGCAAGAGCCACGTAATAATTTCTTTCATTCTTCAATAATGTTCTTCAACTGCAACTAATACATTCATGTTCTTAAATTTTATTAATCTGTCCACTGTTTATAAATCGCAAGTACCCATTTTTGTCATACATGCATAAAATCCGCAGTCAAATACCGATCAACACCGAGCGAAAATTCGATCAAATAAGGACAAACAAATTAAGACCGCAAACCCATGTTTCGACCCAAAATCTAGTTAGATTCTAGTTCCTTTCTAGTTATTTCACGAGAGTAACGTTCCCCCTTAAGGGTGCGCCGGAGCCAGAGAAAATTCCCTAGGAAGCTGTTGACAAGGATAGAGAGATCCTCGTCTCTCCTATGGGGCTGCGACGGAGAGGGAGATATGTCGCTCGCAGGAGAGACAAAGACAGAGATTACGAAGCAGCTTGTTTTTTCGATGAGCCCACTACAGACGCATTTAGCGAGGAAACAATATATTTTGATGCTCTTTGTGTTGAAATATTCTCTGAATTATTGCACGTTCCTGTACAGAGCCCTTTTTTGCAATTTGTTTCTTGAAACTTTTTAAACAATAATAGCGTACGTTTTTATAGAAGAATTTTTTTTCTGTACACTTTTTCCAAAAAAGGGTTCCGTACAGGACCCCGCAATAATTCAGAGAATATTTCAATACAAAGAACATCATAATACATTGTTTCCTCGCTAAATGAAATGGGCGTGGGATTATCGAAAAAAGAAGCTGCTTCGTAATCTCTGTCTTTGTCTCTCCTGCGAGAAACATATCTCCCTCTCCGTCGCAGCCCCATAGGAGAGACGAGGATCTCTCTATCCTTGTCAAGAGCTTCCTAGGGAATACCGCAATTGTCACTAACGAAATTTTCACTGGCTCCGGCGCACCCTTAAGAATCATACATAATATTCCCAACCGAAGTAACCAGATCACGCGAGCTTTATCCTATAGTAAATAATTTTTGCTATTGGAACCGACAAGTTTCCCCGTTGATTCGAGATGAGCGCAGTGGGCATTTGGTCCGATCAGCGTTCGGACTTTCCACGGTTTCGGAGAACGTTGAACCTGTTGTTTGTTAATCCGTCGGCAGCCTCGGCTCGAACTAGCATCGGAACGACTCGACTCGCTGTCGAGCATTCGCTCTCGGTCGCGCAGCCGAGCCTCGACGAAATGCAGTTCACGCGGAAGAATGCACGGCATTATTTCGTTATTGCAGGATAAGCTATCGGCAGGGGCCGACTGAATAATGGATCGCGGCTGCTTGAAAACGCGCTGAAATATGTACCGCGCGCGATGCACGCTCCCGGTGCATAGCGACGGATTAGGGCCGACAGCTGGTGCATCCGCGCTCACTGCGATGTAAGCCACGTGTCGATGCTTATTACCAGGGAACGGTGTAGAGGCTCGGCCGAATTTGTTATCCAGATAAAACGGTTCGAATAAATTTGTTATTCGCCCCGGTAACCGGGCCACGGTGTATCCTTACCTATAAACACGCTTCGCCGAGTTTGTAATCGCCTCTCCCGCCATCCCCAGCATGTCGTTAGCCTAGCTTCGGCGCAATCCAAGTTTTACTCGCGAGTAAATTGGGCTTCCTCTGCACGACCCGCGACAGCCCCGCCTCTGTTGTTAAGGAAACCAAGACTTGTTAAGCTAAGCATGACGCTATCTAATGTCACCTGCCTTGGAACGCGATCATTTCGCCCCTCTGCCTCTTATTAATCCTGGAACGGCACGTCGCCGCTCTTTCGGACCACCAACCAAGGTATTTCACGGAATTTCCGCTAGCTCGGTAACGGTAAAAAAATTCTGCAAAAATTCACCAAAATACTCGCGAGCATCTACTTCACGGCTGTACAAGTCAAATCTGTTAAAAATAATCTGGAGGCGTCTCGTTCATGCATATTGCACGTACTGCAAATTCGAGATATTCTTTAAGAAAGAAATGTACCAGCGACAGACTTAATATGTCTGAAATAGAATAATATCTTCAATGAAATGTGGTAAAAAGTACTGTAAAAATTTACCAAAATACTCACGAGCATCTAGTTGAAGGCTATAAAAGTAAAATATGTTAAAAAGAACTGGAAGAGTCTCGTACATGCATATTGCACACACGAGATATTGATGAAGAAAGAAATATATCAGCGACAGTTTTAATATGCCACAAACAGAACAATATCTTCAATGAAATGTGGTAAAAACTACTGTAAAAATTTACCAAAATACTCTCGAGCATCTAGTTGAAGGCTATAAAAGTCAAATATGTTAAAAAGAACTGGAAGAGTCTCGTACATGCATATTGCACATTCGAGATATTGATGAAGAAAGAAATATATCAGCGACAGTTTTAATATGCCTCAAATAGAACAATATTTTCAATGAAATGTGGTAAAAAGTACTGTAAAAATTTGTTGAAGGCTCTAAAAGTCAAATGTATTAAAAAAAACTGGAGGAATCTCGTACATGCATGTTGCACATACTGCAACATTCGAGATATGCTTGAGGAAAGAAATGTACCAGCGACAGTTTTAATATGTCTGGAATTGAACAATATCTTCAACGAAGTGAGGTGAAAAGTTCTGTAAAAATTTAACAAAACATTGACGAGCATCTACTTGAAGGCTGTACAAGTAAAATGTGTTAAAAAAATTCTGGAGAAGTCTCGTACATGCGTATTGCACATACTGCACATTCGAGATATTCTTTCAGACTCCCACCTGCAGCATTCATCGCGATTTTCGCACGTTTCGAAGAGGTAAAAGGTTCTGTAAAAATTTACCAAAATACTCTCGAGCATCTACTTGAAGGCTATACAAGTCAAATGTGTTAAAAAAATTCTGGAGGAGTCTCGTACATGCATATTGCACATACTGCAGATTCGAGATATTCTTGAAGAAAGAAATATACCAGCGGCAGTTTTAATATGTCTGAAGTAGAACAATATTTTCAATGAAATGTGGTAAAAAGTTCTGTAAAAATTTACCGAAATACTCACGAGCATCTAGTTGAAAGCTCTAAAAGTCAAATGTGTATAAAAAAAACTGAAGGAATCTCGTACATGCATATTGCACGTACTGCACATTCGAGATATTCTTGAGGAAAGAAATATACCAGCGACAATTTTAATATTTCCGAAATATAACAATATCTTCAATGAATTTAGGACTTGTGCAAATGTTGAATCAATTATCTCGAACGCGATGATTTAGCTTCATTTTCTCCTTCTCTGGTCCCGAAATGGTACTCCACTTTTTCAAACTCCCACCTGAAGCATTCAACGTGGTTTTCGCACGTTCTGAAGAGGTTCTGTAAAAATTTACCAAAATACTCACAAGCATCTACTTGAAGGCTATACAAGTCAAATGTTCAAAAAAATACTGGAAGAGTCTCGTACATGGATATTGCACATTCGAGATATTCTTAAGGAAAGAAATATACCAGCGACAGTTTGAATATTTCTGAAATATAACGATATCTTCAACGAAATTAGGACTTGTTCAAATGTTAAATCAATTATCTCGAACGCGATGATTTAGCTTCGTTTCTCCTACTCCGATCCCGAAAAGGTTCTCCACTTTTTCAGACTCTCACCTGAAGCATTCAACGTGATTTTCGCACGTTCCGTAGAGGTAAAAAAATCTGCAAAAATTTACCAACATACTATCAAATATCTAGTTTAATTCAACGCGAGTCAACTGTTTGAAAGAAACTAGATAAAATCAGAAAAGTAACACATGCACAGTAGCGATGACATTGTTACATTTCTCATAAAATAATGCGAGCTTCACTAAATCAAAAATGTTACAACTAGACTGCAGATCTTTATGCGAAATAAAAATTGCCTGCATCGATTGCAAGAAATAGAAACCAAATTGGATGATATTTTTTCCCTTAACGATTTTAATAGAGGAGAAATCATGTGTGTTTGTGTGTATTGACGTCTGGAATTTTGAAAATGTTCCAACAATTTGAATTTCATCTACTCATTTTTGCTTCAAATGCATAAAGATCCGCGGTCCAGTTATAACGTAACAATATTATTAAAAATACCAGATCAGAGCAGGTGAACCGATACAAAACGTTTTTGAAGTTCGAAGATGTTCACGTTGAGGTGACGATTCATGTAGGATGCAAACTATACTGTCCTGATGTATAATCTCCCTGGTCCTGATGTTTAGACCTAATTCGCCGATCGGTGAGCGAAACGCTTACAATTTACAGTGAGAGATCACACCGCGGCCAGATCACGCAGGTAATCGCGAGAGAAGAGGGATGAATAGGGTGTTCATGAATCGCAACAGTCGAACCGATAGATTCCCAAAGGTTTCTTTCAGCCTTGTGATCACGCCGGTCGAGCGTTCATTGGGCGGCTTTCGCATCTTCGCCTCGAATCGGATCCACGGAAAATCAAGGCAGCTCTAACAGTTGAACGGTCGATTGGACTTTCGGTTTGCCGTCGATTCCGATCATTTTCGAGCGTAAATCCCGCTTTTCCGTGACGCCCACACTGACGAAAACACCTCCGCAGCTATTCTCACCCATACCGTCGCGAATCTGTATGGTTGGTCACGCCACACGAACGAGACAAAAGGTTGAGGAACGCAAAGAGACGTTAATGGCAGGCCTGGTATATATTCGGTTAACATATATCAAGTGATGTTCTTGTCACCGTACCTTAAATTGACCTTTGCTGCTTCCTTTTTTCGACAATTGCACCAGGGTACATGTCAGCACCTCCGGGATTTTTGGCATGAGCATATTTCTGTGCAAATGAAAAAGCAGATTCGAATACAGTAAGTTTTGAAAAAGGATTCCGCTGTTTAATCGAATAGTTCTGAGAATACGTGTTATCGCGGATTTTCTAACACTTTAAGTGCAACGAATCAATGATTGTACTATACAATTTCTACATAAAGATATTGTTTATCATTATATTTTATAATTTTACACGAGCTATTGGATTGGTGGCTCGAGACTTGTGGTTTCAATTAGGTCCTTTGCAGTAAAGATATTAGTTTGTGCTAAAAATTCTTTAACGACGTTGATGTAATTATAATAGATAATTAATTTATTATTATTAGTTTGTGCTCGAAAGGCTGTTTTAAAGTCACATTGTCTGAATTTTCTGGACGTCTAAATATACAGGGTGACCTAGAAATGTCGGAGAACTTTCAAATCAGCTAAAGAACGACCCCTTTCAAGATTCTCCGACATTTTTGGAACACCATGCATAAATCACTTGAATCGTAGCATACGCGTTAAAATCGAATACGCCGTATCTCTGATTAAAATCAATACGCAAAAGGTTTGAATGTATTACTGTCCACAACGGTGCACAAGGATTAACTGCATTTCGACCACAATTTCATTTTAATTTCGATTCCACAATGCTGTCGTATTTCGAACGAACAAAAATCTGTAATTTAATTCGCCAGATTCGCGTAAGGCTGCGGCCACAATGGATTTTCGGACGAATCCGTCGAATATCGTTACGACGCATTTAAACGAGCGAACGATTAATCAAGCCCGATCGACAACAAAAGCTGAACGAAAAGGGGAACAAAACGCCGCGCGTAATTATAAATTATCCGACCCGGACGACCGTTAACATTAATCGAAGCCCGCATTTATTTTGCCAACGCGATGGAAGAAGGCATATTGCCGAGACGAAGAGCCGAAAACACGGTGATCTCTCGAGTCACAGGGGCCAGGGGCGAGTTAACAACGGGTCGAAACCGAAAGCTGATGGAACGTAGAGATTAAGATAAAGGTTCGACGAAACGGAAGAAAGGTAGAAGGGATCGGCTGGCGAGAGCGAGAAAGAATATCAAGTAGCGTAATTTCACGAAGGGGAAAGATGGGTATCGCTGATGTGGCGGTTAGGGGGGGTAAGTACACCCCCGATCAAAAGTATGTGGACACTTGTTCAATTCTTCTTCTGGAAGAAAAAGAATCTTCAAGGGATTTAATCAAATTTCATGCTCGATCTGCTTAAAACAGTAGCGAAGACCTTTATCTGAACAATAATTTATTAGTACACCGCGGATTCGGTTCATTTATAACAAAAATTATTGTGTACTGCATGATTCCACATATTTACCGCATTTCTTTACACATTCCTCCAAGGATCGAACCTAAAATATGTATTCGATTTTTCATATCATTCTATTCACAAACGTATCGAATCCGACCCACCATATTCAGCAATAATATTTAAAATTGAAAGTAACGACAAAATAAAAACATTTTCAAAAATTTGTCAAATAAAATATTTCATTTTCAAAGTTGCACGCATACTTTCAAATAAATATGATTATTTTCGAATACGAATGCTGTCTTACCCAGATCTGTGAACGATATAAATATCGTCCAATAACGATGATATAGTACGAAAATTTCAACGACAAGTGTCCACATACTTTTGAGCGGGGGTGTAGATCGGTAGTCGGAGTGACAGCGGATAAAGAAGAAGGTCTGGGAGAGGGGATGAATATGGAGAAGAAGAAGACTGCGTTTCGAGCAGCGGCAACGACGGCACCGGTACCTTGAATGCCTCGGCGCGTATCCCACAACAGTTTGCGAAAATTACTGCTGTCATTTGCCGTCGGCTTTGTTCTTAGCCCGTCGGTGTCGGTGTGTCGGTGGCTGGATGCTCGCGCACGCTCGCACACGCTCGCACCTGGCTCGCACCGGGACGCGTAGTCCACGGGATTGCACAGGTACACGTACAGGTACACGTACAGGTACATTTACACGGAGAGGAGCAGGCGTGGTATTATTGTGAGCGAGCATGCTCGAAGCAATTTCCGATCCGCCTTCCTCGCTCCGTCCTCTCTCTCTCTGTCCCGTTTCTCTCTGCCGTCTCTCTTCTCTCTTTCTCCTCCTTGATTTTCTCTCTCTCTCTCTTTCTCTCTTTCCTATATCTCGGTCTCTCCACCACTTCCTCCGTGTCCATCCTATCTCCTCGGCTGAATGCATCCGCCGGCGCACGTTCATCCCAATCGGTTGTATTTGCACTTAATTGCTTCTCGTAAGGTATTATTACGGCACGTTTAAAAGTATGCGCCAGTCCTTTGCATAGGAAATGAACGGGGGCCTTTCGTCGCCGCGACAACCATGCCTTTCCAGCCTTTCCAGCCTTTCCGCGAAACGGGAACGGACCGACTCGCGCTGACAGCCTCGCCGGGATATCACGGGAACCGGCCGGGATTACTGATGGCCGTAGCGAGCTGCTGCGAGGATGCTGCGAATAATGCACGTTGTTAACCCCGGGGAGGTCAAGGCTGATCAGCCTGACACATGCAAAATATTTTTAGACTCGTCTTACTCGGCTGAAACGTACAAGCTGTTCGACTACGCGCGTCAGGTATTCGAACACGCTCGCTACCAGCTGCCACGTACAAGTGGCCTCGGAAACCACTGGCGCGAGATAACATTCTTTTACCTGAATTGCAAGAAACTGCAGTAATGTAGGACGTTGTTCTATTTTTTAATGTGTTTTGTAGGCTGAAAATAATGCGCCAGCATTTCTCGATTCTTCTAAGGTTTTTCCTGTTTTAAATGGGCGAGCACGGTTTGAAACAGTGGACATATCAACAAATTATCGACCGGTGATTATTGCATGATTCTGAAAAATCTATGGTACATGGCTGAACACTTTTTAATGAAACCTTGAATAGCAACAGCAATTTTCATTGTGAACTAACAAGCCACCCTCGATAACGTCGTTTAATAGTTTCATTCAAGATT
>CM052193.1:6368424-6381089 GCA_028455805.1 Lasioglossum figueresi
AATATCCACGTATTTCTTACAATTTAACAGAACCACAGAAATAAATAAATTCCTGTTTTCTTCCTATGTCTTGCGATTAATACGAACAATTTTTATTTTGCCTAAAGAATTTGATTCTTCTTTCCAACCGAGCAACATTACTGAGAAAAGAATTAAATTCGCGGCAAAATGATGATTTTACGCGGAGTTGCAGTTGATTAAAATGCTAAATCATTGGAAGATCATTGTATCGTTCCATACCGTTCGGGGTGGTCGACAGCGATCGAATCCGAAAAACGCAACTGCATCGCGGAAACGGATAAACCACGAACGCACGTCGTTATGATCGATACACGCAAATTATCATGAACTATCATAGCGACTTTCACAGTGGGCTGGAATTGTTGAAATTGCCCGAATGTTTGGAGCCGTTAGAGCTCTTGGAATAGCCGGGATTGTTGAAAGTTTTGATGCTGTTCGTGCTGTACGAATCGCCGGATTTGTCCGAACCGTTTGAAATCGTTGGAATTTTTTAAGTTTTCGTTACCGTCGAAGCTGCGCCGGTTATCTGGATCGTTGGAATTGTTGTTGTCGAAATGCCTCGTTTACGAATGTCATCGCTTCTTCCCTCAGACTTTTCTGACGGGAGCACGCTGCACCTCGAAACCGACGTAAAGCCAAAGAAAATGTCTCGAGTCAGCAATAAAAAAATTCTACGAGGCTTTCATAGAAAACTATTTTCCTAGAAAACGTTTATTGCTCGCCCGCTTGTTTATGTACTTTACATCCGATGATATTTTAGACTCGCGACATATGGATAGCAGTAGTTAAATGGACAACTGTTGTGACTCGATTTTCGTTCAGGCTAAAAATTTTCCGAAATGAAAATGAATTTCTCGTATTAAAAATTTTACTAAGATGGGAACGAATCGTTCTAGAGTTTATTTAATGTTTTTGAAAACGTATTTCTTCTATTAGAAATTTGATTGAGATGGGAACGGAGCGTTCTAGAATTGATCTATTGTTTTTGCATAAAATCCACAGTCTAATGACTGTTATTCCATAAAACAGACTACAACGATGGCAATAACTCGTGCTAAATAAAATTCTTGTAGCGTCAGTTGGTTGGGAAGCGTCTCAGAAATAGAACGAGAGGCATGAATGAGAGCGAAAATAGAAGCGAAGGGAAAGGAAGATCTTGAAACTTGAAAGGGCGGTTTGAGTAGTTTGAAGTCTCGATAACAGGGTGAGAGATAGAGAGAGAGAGGGGGGGAGAGAGAGAGAGAGAGAGAGAGATAGGAGGCAGCTCGGCTGGCACGTCATCGAAACTTTTGTCTACGAGGCTTTCGGAAAGAGACGGGGCTCATTTCGCAACGGGACCCGCTTAATGAGCAAAGCGAATAAAGATAACGGCGAGGAACTGCGAGGACAGTTTGCTGAAAGTGGTGACGACTCGGTTTTAACAATCGGTAAACACGATCGGGTCAAGTGTGTACGACTGCCGCGAACTTTCCTCGAGCGGGTTCGCGTTCAAGCTCGTTCGAAGCCGACGTTAGTTTCCCCGTTTTATTCTTCCCCGGGCCGCTTCTGTTTCTTTGCGCTTCGTTCGTCACCTTTTCAACGCTCGCCGGGGAGCTTATTCCGCGCGCAGTTAAGCGGAGAACGCCAACTAGTTAGAAGTTTAAACCACCGTGGCGTAATAACAACTTCAGATTTTACGCTTCTGGTGGACCCCGTTGTTATTCCACGTGTCGCGTGTACACGATCGACAAGGATCGCCGTATTATCGCAGTCCCCTCTCTCTCTTTCTCTCTCTTCGTCTCTCTTCGTTTAAAGCTCGCATTCTGTATTACTCTCTTAACGCTCCGCGTTCGCGGCTTCAAACAATCGAATTCTACCCGCGCGGTTCCCCCCCCCCAGGGTTTTATTCCCTGAAAATATAACCTCGAGTCGCGACACGCTTTTGTCACGAACCCGCTTGATCGCCCGTAACAAGCGCAATTTTTTTTTTTGTTTGTTTACAAATTCGCGGGCGTTGGCAAACCGACGAAGTGCACTCGAAAGTTCGATGTTAAATGGTTCCGCAGTTTCGCCGCGCAAAAAATCTCCGAGTTGGTCTGAAATTTCGCGCTCTCCGCTAACGCGCACCCCCCCCTCGAACAGGTTTCTTGAAGTTGTTGCCATGATATCTCGACAGCCGAGCATCCGATGTACTTGAAACTTGGCAGACGTCTTAAGTAGGTGTCTCATTCTCGTCGGAGATAGATATAAGTTGGTGTTTTTCGAAAGTCGAGTCACCGAGGAACCATCGCCGTCGCGCAGATTAAAAGTTTTTCGATTTCGTTTTGTTTAATTTTGTTACGATTCAAATTTCTTCGAAGAACCGCAAGAAACGATGAAGATTTGTCGCGCGGGAAATGTTAACACCAATTTCTTAGTTCGAGGTTAACCCGAGGTCGTAGAGATTGTCTACAAAACTTTGCAGAAGTTAAGGTCACCTTGAAACTTCGTTGAAATGAAACTTTCTTTTCGATTCTAGATCATTGAAAGTTGACTATTTGTTGCAAATATTTTTTTGTCAGACTATTGGAAGTACAGAGCACTCCGTGTATAAACTGAAAGTGGCATGGTGTCTCGTGCTGCGTTGTGACGCGAATGTAAACATCAAGTGTGACAGTAGATACCGCATATAAGGGTTGACCGATGGGAAATGGCGTACGGGGTCATGCCAGTCCCGTTGGAAACTAAACAAATCTGTCGAACTGGTTTAGCAAATCGGACTTAACCCAATTCCACCCCCTCGGCCACCCCCGTTCCCACCCCGTTCCTTCCGGAAATTGCGTCCAGAGTTGCGTGTTATTACTATGCGAGCGGGGTTTTATAGAAATTGAAAAATTGAATTTCCGTTGGCGGGAAAGCGGATTTCTTGCCCCGTCGTTCGCCAACGGACAAATTAAGGTCAACGCCGCGCCGGCCGAGGATATTTCCAGTGAAATATTCTGTCGGCGCGTATCGCGAATCGACGATAATATCGTTGAAATTTAAACATTAAAAGTTAAACGGAATATCGACACATCTCCTGTTGAAACGAACGTGAACCTTCGAATCCGAGCGTTGAACGCCGTTCAATATTCAGATGGCATTCTAAGACATTATCGATCGCGTTTATTAACATTCGGCTGCGGATCTTTATGCAAATTAAAAATTATCCAATCGTACGAGAGACAGAAGTTGAATAAAAAAAATGCGTTTCGACTTTTAATCATTTTAATAATTCCAATGTTTTTACAGTTTCGTATTTGGCCAATCTATTCTTGCCACGAATGCGTCGAATCCACAGTCTAATTATCACAATGATATTTCGCTTAAAATAATTTCTATGGAAAGAAGAATGAATTTTTGCACTACACAAATTTTTCCCGTGTATATCTATAGCATGAATCGAAAGTATTAATCTTCCCGACGTACCTTTAATTATCGCAGTGATATAAAATTAGAACTTGTACTTTATGAACCAGAATCAACACATTTTCGAACCAGTGACGTTTGAATTTCTCACAAAATCTACCTGTCCCGTCTCGTGTCAAATATTACTCGTTTTAGAAACAGGCATCGTAAAACGATGGTAATTGAACGGATAATAGCGCAGTGCGCCGTAAACAGTGTCCTTTCGTATTATCGTGAAAAATTTCAATGAAACTCGATCTCGTTGGAAACACGATTAAAGAATTCGGAATAAAACGTTCGATCGATCGGAGCTGCCATCGGAGAAAAATTGATGTCCCCGTTATTTTAATACGTGGACCGCCGTGTCGTATATGTGTGGCGCAATTATTCGGCTGGATTCAACAATTATTTTTGTGCTGATATATTGGTACCAAATTTGGCAGGCATTGAAATCTCATTAACACGAGAATTGTACGAATCTTTCGATAAAATTCGGTAAATGAAAATTCCATGAAAATCGACATGCTTCGCGCGCGACAAACAAATGCTGGATAAAATCGATTGCTATTCCCGCGTGATTGGAACTCGATTTCGCATTTCCAGTTCGACTTTCGATCGGGGAAATACTTCGAGACAAATATACGTGCATTTCAAGAAAAATTACGTCGAGCCTGTCGATACGTTTCCAGCGTAGAAACAAACGAAAATGAAAGGGGGGAAAACAAGAAACGGGGAAAATGTGTCAAACACAAACACGGCCGTCGTGTCGCTGCATTCGTAACGCTATTGAACGAAGGATTACAATGGCGAACAGGCGAGTGGCTAATAACCACGGCACAAGCGGGCACAGCGACGTGAAAACTCAGCGTTTCCTTTTTGCGCCCCTTTGCGCCCCGCCCCAGCGCCGGCACTGTCGATATGACACAATAACGCGGACAGTAAAATCGTCGAATGTATCCTCCGAAATACATCGAGACGTCCCTCAATTCGCGTCGCAACGTCCGACAAGCAAATTTGTTCTACATCCATAAAGCAGATAGAAAATCCCGGCCATAGGTCAGCTTCGATTAAACCACCTCCGCGTCGCCACCCCCGACCAACCCTCCCCTCGACCCCCTTTCCACAGCCCCGGTATGGATTTATAGATTTCATTAAAACGATTGTAGTAGCAGTTCCATTTGAAATTTTCATTAGCGCCCGAGGAAAATGGCGCGGAACCCGGGAACCGGGGCCATTTAGTCGACTCTCATTTTTATCGGATTCGTGGGCGGGGACGGACGAACTCAAAAGTATCTGCGAGCGCTAGCGACGTTGCAAATGATCCAAATTTTTTATTACCGCTATCGCAAATCTCGATTTATCATGCACAATTACTGCTGAAGCGGCGTTCAACGGAATTTTGCTGCAAAACTGTGGAGAAAATATTTTTTACGAATTCCTTTCTCGCTTCCAAACAATTAAAAATCTATTATAACCTTTGTCATAAATTTGTTGAAAAAAACGTTGAAATCATTTCCGTGAAAAGTTCTCGGGATCGGACCATACGATATTGAAAACCTGCTACGCTTGCTTCTCTATCCCGTAACGGCTCTTCGATGGCGCGTTCCATTACCCAAATAGTCCTGACTGCGCGGTTTTACCAAACTCCCGCATTTTTCCAAAATTGGCTGATCATCGTAGGTTGTTGAACTTTGATGCATAGCACCGAACGAATTGTTGCTTCAATAAGTTTATGCGGTATACCGTTCCAACCTTCGTGCGTTGTCAGCCACATACGTATTTGGTATTATTCTTTTAACAATTATGCACTGCGAGTCCATTTTCGATTATCAAATTCGCATTCTGGAAATAAGAATATCAGCAAACTTAAACGACAAAGCTTTCTGATTATTTATCAGGCGTGCGCGGATGCTCGATATTTAAAATTCTGATTGGGATCGCAAAATATTAGAAGCCACAGCCACATACGTATTTGGTATTATTCCGTTAACAATTATGCACTACGAGACCATTTTCGATTATCAATTCGCATTCTCAAAATCAGAATTTGTGCAAACTTAAACGACAAAGCCTTCTGATTATTTATCAGGCGTGCGCGGGTGCTAGATATTTAGAATTCAGATTGGGATCGCAAAATTTTAGAAGCTACAGCCACATTATGTTTAGTATTATTCCGTTAACAATTATGCACTGCGAGTCCATTTTCGATTATTAATTCGCATTCTCGAAATCAGAATTTGTGCAAACTTAAACGACGAAGCTTTCTGATTATTTATTAGACGTGCGCGGGTGCTCGATATTTAGATTTCATATTGCGATCGCAAAATATTAGAAGTTACAGCCACATTGTATTTAGTATTATTCCGTTAACAATTATGCACTGCGAGTCCATTTTCGATTATCAATTCGCATTCTCGAAATAAGAATTTGTGCAAACTTAAACGACAATGCTTTCAGATTATTTATGAGGCGTGCGCGGATGCTCGATATTTAAAATTCTGATTGGGATCGCAAAATATTAGAAGCCACAGCCACATACGTATTTGGTATTATTCCGTTAACAATTATGCACTGCGAGACCATTTTCGATTATCAATTCGCATTCTCGAAATAAGAATTTGTGCAAACTTAAACGACAGAGCTTTCTGATTATTTATTAGACGTGCGCGGGTGCTCGATATTTAGATTTCATATTGGGATCGCAAAATATTAGAAGTTACAGCCACATTGTATTTAGTATTATTCCGTTAACAATTATGCACTGCGAGTGCATTTTCGAATACCAATTCGCATTATCGAAATCAGAATTTGTGCAAACTTAAACGACAAAGCTTTCTGATTATTTATCAGGCGTGCGCGGATGCTCGATATTTAGAATTCAGATTGGGATCGCAAAATTGTGGAAGCCGCAATGGGATGGTGTCAAGTTTGGGGATCCCAAAAATTTGAGCACGACATTCTCATGATCTCCAAATCTAATTTTGCAATTTAGCTTCCCGGATACGCGAACATTGCGAACTTTGACCGGACTACAACTTTGGGTACTCGCACGTTATAAACTTTCGGAAGCCCGACGCGGCCCGAGACTCGAGTACCCGCGCACCAGCGACCTGTCGACGTGTTAATACGTATCCAAACATTTTCAAGGACAACTTTAAATTTTCCTAGAGGCGACTAGCTCCATTTTTCTTTACACGTTAACAATTTCGACCACAAACCGCAGCCTTTCAGCGCGCAGTGGGATGCAACGGTGCACCACTGCATCGTAGCCTGTTCCCACCCCCGTTGACCGGTAATATCGTGGTCTCTGTTCCGCATCGACCGGTATCCACTCCTTTAATCCTCTGCGAACCTTATCTCGTTGACGAGATATCTGCTATAGCCGGGGCCGAGGATCGCGCCGAATCCTCTCCGGCCGGCCCAGCAAAACCGTTTTAATCGGAACCGTCGATCGATGAGGATAGGCGCGCTGATCGAACCCTTGTCTCTCTTCCTCTCTCTCTCTCTCTCTCTCTCTCTCTCTCTCTCTCTCTCTTTCCTCCTCTCTCGTTCCCTCTCCTTCAGGTAGTGCGGTTTTGTAGACGAGGATTTAATCGCGGGGTTCTGTGCCACGGGGTTCCGTAGATGGGGAGCCCGGCCCTGTCGGCGTCTCTAGTAAGTGGATAGTTTATGGAGGTCTGCGGCTGCCTCGACGGACGGGAATATCAATTTCGGCGACGATTAAAATTCGATGGCGTTAACGGATACCATTATCGAAGCTCTTTCATCCCTATTTTTCTTTTCTCTAATCGATGCATCGCTCCGCCTCCTCCTGTCGCCCTCGTCCCTGTCTAGGTATTAAGCCTTTGACTGCGACTCGCATGACGATCCCTGTGGATGATGATTCACCGGCAGATTATGGCTTCTGCGAAAGTTCGACTGACAGGGGCTGCAACCCATCCGATATGAATCCGATTTCAATGAAGTTCGGCGGCCGGCACAAAAGTGTAGTCAAAGTGGACGGTATTACTACAGTATTTTATCGATTAATGTCCCAAATGTCTGCCCGACAATTGTCCCAGAACTATCCCCACTCCTGCGGGGTGAACCCCCTTGAAGGGCCAAGAAGCTCGAAGTATGACATCATACGGCTCGGGTATATCGGTGAGACCGCACTAATCCAATTACAGAACTTCTTTACTTTTCATTATTTTTTTATGGGATTTCGACCAACATATTTGTGGTATTTTTCTAATAAAAATCATACCAAATATGATGTAATTCCGATGATATTTACTTGTGTAATGGATGACTAAAGTTTTCGGCTTCTTTACGTCGAAAACTTTCATCGTTCGTTGCACAAGTAAATGTAATTGGAATTATACCAGATTTGGTATCATTTTCTTTAGAAAAATGCCACGAATATGTTGGTCAAAGTCCTATCGATAAATAATGAAAGATAAACAAGTTTTGTTATTGGATTAGTTACGTTTACACTTCTCGGGGATCGAGGCCTCTCGAGCTGCGCTGTCCTTTCCAACTAATCCAATGACAGAACTTCTTTACTTTTCATTATTTTTTTATGGGACTTTGGCCAACATATTTGTGGTATTTTTCTAATAAAAATCAAACCAAATATGATGTAATTCCGATGATATTTACTTGTGTAATGGATGACTAAAGTTTTCGGCTTCTTTACGTCGAAAACTTTCATCGTTCGTTGCACAAGTAAATGTAATTGGAATTATACCAGATTTGGTATCATTTTCTTTGGAAAAATGCCACGAATATATTGGTCAAAGTTCTATCGATAAATAATGAAAGATAAACAAGTTTTGTTATTGGATTAGTTATGTTTACACTTCTCGGGGATCGAGGCTTCTCGAGTTTCGCTGTCCTTTTCTACGTTCGGCAAAGGTCAAAGAATAGTATCCCTGGCGGATAATTGTCCCTGAGCAGACCCGTGTTGAGGACAATTATCGATAAAATACTGGACTTACAAAGAGAGGTCACAGTGGTGGGATCATCGATTTTAAGGGGGAAATAACCCATGTAAATTTCAGATTTTAGAGTATTTATCAGTGTAACCTACCTCTGTACAGAAAAAAAGTTTTTTTTGTGGTAACACTGATAAACATACATATGTATCGGCCTAACGATCAGTTTTGCCATGATTCCACGTTTTTTTCTTTTGTTTATTAATATCTGATCCGAGTGGATTCAAGCGTTTCATATGTTTGTTGCTATGATTCCACGTTCACAAACCCGCAAACCCATTTTCGATCCAAAATCTAGTTAGATTCTAGTTCCTTTCTAGTTTTGTCACGTGACTCCCCTTCCCCCTTAATGAAACTTTTTCTGGTGAATCTAAAGCAAAAATAACCAGACCCATGTCCGAGCGTTTTACTTTTACCATATCCAGAAAATATCTTGATACACTTTATTTTTTAATCGATTTAAACCGAAGAATTAATTTAAACTATCGGAAGATTATGATTTATTAAAGTTTTTAAATTTTTGATGAAAATGGACTCACGTTCAGCGCATACAAATTGATGAAATTACTATGTATAATTAATAGACTGCGAAACTTTATGGAAAATAGAAATTGTTTGCGTCAACTGCAACAAGCAAGAGCCACGTAATAATTTCTTTCATTCTTCAATAATGTTCTTCAACTGCAACTAATACATTGATGTTCTTAAATTTTATTAATCTGTCCACTGTTTATAAATCGCAACTACCCAATTTTGTCATAAATGCATAAAATCCGCGGACTAATAATGAATGTATATCCGACGCTCGAGATTTAAAATGCCGATTAGCCTTTAAAATTAAAATGTTCTTCACGAATTTCAGAAATAGGAGCTTAAAAAGATGCATACGTAGTTCGAGTGTGGATGAATTTCGAGAAACTTGCCATTGGCAGAAATTTTTAGAAGAGCATTGAGTGTTGGTTTTCATAGCATTTCAATCTGGCGTTTTTTGCGTATAAAAACAACAAAATTGAATTCACCTCGATTTCGCGAAATTTTCGTTACGGTGTAATAGCATCTGTGTAATCTCAATAATCGTAAAAAAAAATTCGTAAACCGATCTTTTGATGGACGGCGATTGGTTTTATATATGAAAATTGGAAAATTGGATATTGGCCGCGAGAGAAGCAGCTTTTCAGAGCAGCGTGCGTGGATACTCCATCGATGTACGGTTTATCTCGATCCATCGAGGTCGCGTCAGATGGTGGTCGCTAGCGGAACGTTTCATCAACGTCCTTCCTTCTTGCTGTTCTTATCCTCGAAGGATTTCGTTGTTCCCTTTTTTCTCTGTCCCTAAACTCTCGCACGAACCTGAGGATCGGCGATTGGTCAAGGTTGCTTTCCCCATCAGATATCGTGACTGACAGAAAAACCGTGGTGGATCGTTTCTAGGTTTTCTATGGGGAATTCCGGGAAAATATACTGCGTGGTGTGCGTTCGAGCTGATGATTGACGAGGCACCGGCTAGCTCGATAATGATTTTTCTACCCTCCTCTCCCGACACCATATCGGTAGCTATACTATCCCATAAACTGCCGGTTTAATCCATTTATGACACAAACGAGCAGGTACCATTTAAAAGATTAAAACGTTAGAAGAATAGTTTCATTACATTAATTTCGACACATTAGAAATATTAAGAACATTCGCATAGAAACATGTTCCTTGCAAAATATAAGACGTATAGATATTCTAATTTAATAATTCCATTTAAACGATGTCTTAGTAACAAGTTTTGCATTACCATGCACAGACTAACAAATAATCTACCGATTTAATCCATTTATGGTACAAACGAGCAGGTACCATTTAAAAGATTAAAACGTTAGAAGAATAGTTTCATTACATTAATTTCGACACATTAGAAATATTAAGAACATTCGCATAGAAACATGTTCCTTGCAAAGTATAAGACGTGTAGATAGTCTAATTTAATAATTCCAATTAAACGATGTCTTAGTAACAAGTTTTGCATTACCATGCACAGACTAACAAACAATCTACCGATTTAATCCATTTATGGTACAAACGAGCAGGTATAATTTAAAAGTTTAAAACGTTAGAAGAATAGTATCATTACATTAATTTCGACACATTAGAAATATTAAGAACATTCGCATAGAAACATGTTCCTTGCAAAATATAAGACGTGTAGACATTCCAATTTAATAATTCCATTTAAACGATGTCTTACTAACAAGTTTTGCATTACCATGCACAGACCAACAAATAATCTACCGATTTAATCAATTTATGGCACAAACGAGCAGGTACAACTTAGAACATTAAAACCTCAGAAGAATCTAATATCATTACATTATTTTCGACACACTAGAAATATTAAGAACATTCACATAGAAACATGTTCCTTGCAAAATATAAGACGTGTAGATATTTTAATTTAATCCTACTAATTAAATGGAGTCTTAGTAACAAGTTTTGCATTGACATGCACAGACTAACAAATAATCTACCGATTTAATCAATTTATGGCACAAACGAGCAGGTACAATTTAAAAGATTAAACCATTAGAAGAATCTAATATCATTACATTATTTTCGACACATTAGAAATATTAAGAACATTCGCATAGAAACATGTTCCTTGCAAAATATAAGACGTGTAGATATTTTAATTTAATCCCACTAATTAAATGATGTGTTAGTAACAAGTTTTGCATTGCCATGCATAGAATACTAACAAATAATTTACCAATTTAATCAATTAATGCACACATGAGTAGATACAATTTAAAAGAGATTAAAACATTAGAATAATCTAATATCATTACAATTTCATCCAATCTTTTCAACACGTTAAAAATATTATGAACATTCACATAGAAACAATTACAAAAATAAAAAGCTATTCAGTTGTTTTACATTTTCACTATAAATAATTACTTAAAAGTATAAGACATGTAGATATTCTAATTTTTATACTTCCAATTAAATGATGTCTTTGTAACAAGTTTTAATTACTATCACATAATCTGCCAATTTCATCCATTTATGGCACAAACGAGCAGGTACGATGTAAAAGATTAAACCATTAGAAGAATCTAATATCATTACATTATTTTCAACACTTTAAAAATATTAAGAACATTCACATAGAAACAATTCAGTTGTTTTACATTTTTACTATAAATATTTGGGCACTTCCATGTTCCTCCTAAAATGTAAGACATGTAGATATTCTAATTTTTATACGTCCAATTAAATGATGTCTTAGTAACAAGTTTTACATTGACATTTATAGAAACCTATACATTTGCTTCGTGTATGTTGTTCCTAATTCCATCGCTGTAAACATACTTCTGTCAAAAAATGTAACAAACGATTCTAATAAGAACTACTCGAATATAAAAAGAAACAGCTATTAATCATCGGCTTAAAAAGGAGAACTTTCCAACTCCGTTTATTTATGTGTACTAAAATGAAGTGGCTAGAACTAGTCCACAAAAAAGAGACATTTGCCTTAAACCATCCTGCAAAGATGTGTATCAGTTAAAGGATTAGTATCCATCCTGGCTGGCTCGGGTCCGGCAATTTTTCAGGATCTCGAGGGATGAGGGTAAGATCGAGGCGAACGTAAAACGAGAAACAGGAGCATAATTTCCAGCGGTTGGAAAGACGTTAGCGGTCGTAGATGAGATTTTATCTATAGTTTCTCAGTGAATGCATAATGCGGATGTTGCGTGTTCGGTCCGGTGATTGTTCCCGATCCGTTTTCGAAGGATCCGCTGGCGCCTGGGAGATTCACCTTCGGCGAATTCCGGATAAAAGTTTAATAGAGGGAATAATTATCTGAATTCCTGGAGGTGGACGCCGCTTCCGTTCTCCGGGGACTTGTCGCGGCAATAATGGCCCCCGATGTAATGTAATTGGATACGGTACGCGCCGGATATTATTCATTCCAGTAGCTACGCCCGCGATGTTTACGACTAATTTCATTAATCGTTACATGCTCCGGCTAATGTCATGCACGAAACTTTCAATTTTACTCTCCCCTGGCTAAGGTCACGGATTCACGGCTCGCCGGGTTCCTGTTCTCCGGTTTCGATCGATTCGACGATTGTCTCCCAGCGGGGGCCATTCATAAACGTCACGCGAAATTTCGCTGGGACCGATCTCCGAATAGTTAAGGAAATGGGAATAGTTGGGAATCACGGATTTCGTCGCTTTTCGATTCCTTTACCCTGCTGTTACTTCAGGAATTTA
>CM052193.1:6389632-6414997 GCA_028455805.1 Lasioglossum figueresi
TTGAATATGAAATGTTCAATACGCATATTTTGACCGGGAACATCAAAATTGTCATCTAAGTACTCAATTTATGGCAATTTAACTAACCGGATCGCTGTTTCATTGAGGATATCGGAAAAACTAATGTATCTTATATCCGCCCTCTTCGTCTTTGTTTCGTTCATTGGCTTTGTAGAATCCACGATCACTCTCATAATTGTTGGCACACACTTTAAATTAGAACAACTTTTTCATAAATGAATGACTTCAGGTTTTCCAGGCTACAGTGACCCCGTTAATGTTCGGACACTATTTTATACAAGTTGTTGCAATTATATCAGTATCATGTACATACTGAAACCAAAAATACAAAATATTGAATATCAAATGTTCAATACGCATATTTTGACCGGGAACATCAAAATTGTCATATAAGTACTCAACTTCGTGGCAATTAAACTAACCGAATAGCTGTTTCAGTGAGGATATCGGAAAGACTGATGTATCTACACGAGATATCATCAAAAGTAAATTTTAAAAAATTATCAATTAGTGCTGCGAACGGTCCTAAGCATTGCCAATTATATATCTATAAAAATCGTCTATTGTCCGAGGGTTAAATGGAAACGTATTCATTGAAAGGCCGTAGTGGGGGAAACAGGGGACAAAGTGGGGATACATAATTTTCGATTTGACGTTTTATTATTGAAGAATCATACAGTAATAAAGAATCGTAATGAAATAAAGAATCGTATATGTATAATTTTGAAAAGTAAAGTGCGACAGATTCTCGACAGAACGCCGCGTCCCCGCAAGTATTCTATTACCAAATCATACTTCTGGCGTCGGTTTTCTTGAAGTTGGCAATTTTGAAAAGTGAATCGCGTCACATAGATGTCAGAAGCCCGCGCGCGAGGATTAAATTATTAAATCGATATTTCCCGCGAAGGTTTTCACGAAGTTCGAAATTTTGAGCAGCGACGCGGAGCAGATTCTTCATGAAATTCTAGCGAGAGATAAATTATTAAATGGATCATCTCGCAATGGAACTTCCGCCACGAGCTTGTATCATATAATCGGATTAGAAATTTCGAAAATTCGACGGATTCTTCGCCGCATACCGTTCACGCAAGAATGAGATTATTGAATCAATATTTATCGCGTCAGTTTCCCTGAAGCTTCCACGATATTTTCGGTATCTACGCCGAAAACGAAATGAGATTATAAAGGACGTGTGTAATTTGATTAACCGTTTGCCGAAATGATTAAAAAACGAATTTTTATTTAGCCCCGTTCCGCGGGGCGTATCGAATCCGTAAGATTGGGTCGCCGAACCGGGAGAGAGTGGAAAAAATAGTGCTACGTAAAAAAGTTTATTATGGATCGCTGATTGGAAACCAATCAGGCTTCATAGGCGCGTTTCAACGTACAAGTCATCCGATCCGAAAATCGAGTGGACGTTACAAAGAATCGAAAATGGATTAAACGCTGTCAATCGACTTTTTTATTCAGTAATTAACGCGTGACAGGAAACAGGGAACTATCGATATCGGGCGAAAGGGCTGCGTCGAAAAAATAGGCGATTTTTTTTAAACGAACTTTCACAGCAGGGTCGTGCACGAACCAAAGAACAAAAAAGATCAACTATTCTCATTATCCTTTGTTTTTAGTATGCACTCGCGTACTGTATTCCTCTGCAAACAATGTGTTATCGTACGGAAACAAAATCAAAAAATGTACAGTACACGAAAATCTACAAAAAAATTATGAAGAGTGAAGTTCAGTGACATTGAACACTTAATTTTATTGTTATGCTTTTTCCTTAAAGAATCCAACTATTTTAACACTAAACAAAAAAGATTAAATTTATTTGAACTTTGTGCGGTTCGTATTGTAATATCTCCGCTATTAAATGTATTCATTTAATCGTTTACCACGAAAGCATCTTTATAATTTCAATAATTGTGAAATCAAAAATCTGGACACGGTCGTACGACCGGTGGTGGGAGGTTTAGCGTTGATGTAAAACAAATGAAGCGAGACCTTCATTTGTCTTCAAATAATTACTACGTTTCGAACTGGTACGAGAAATTAATTGAATTTTTCATATCTCTTCCCGCCATTTCTCGGACAAATGACAAAAATAATTAATTCCGAACATTGTCGTTCGTCGGAGCGACTGCGATTTTCGCCGACACGATCGACTGCACAGCGATTGTGTTCGATTTTAAATTCACCGGGCGACGAAGGGGGTGGAACGAGGAGGCAGCCAATAACGACACGAGGTTAGGAGAAGTAAGAGAGAGGGAGAGAGAGAGAGAAAGAGAGAAAAAGAGAGAAAAAGAGATCCCGGTGAATATCAGGGTTAACTATTCCGGCTCGTTTCAGCGCCACTCCTCTTTCAGCTCCGCCATCGAAATTACGTTTTCGAGTCACTTCACCCAACGAGATTTGCCTATGCACCGTGAGACACGGAGGCGGAGGGTGGAGGGTGACTGCAGCGAGGGAAGTTCACCCTCTATTGGCCGAATTTTTGCAATACACTTTTGAATAGCCGCCGGTTGCTTGTGCTGGTTCGAGTCGAGCTTTTCATCGGGACACACGGAAAGATAGGACAAACGGGGACCGTCAGGGGGGTGAGACATTGTATCGTCCGGGGGTGGGAAACCGGGGGTTCAACACATATACTGCCAGGTACACGAGTGATAACTGCTCCCTCCTGAAAGTGCTCGTCGCCGCCGCCTTGTTGCCCAAGGGATGAAAAGACCCGTTGTCCCTCGTTGCGGACAGAACGCCGTCCGCAGAAATATCATTTGATTCCTAATTAATTTGTTATTGTCCAGCGGCGATTTTGATCGGCTGTGGACAGACATGACATTATTTGCCGCTTTGATCGCGCCACAGTGGCTCTGAATTACCCAACACTTTTCGAAAAATCAACTTTCTCAAATCGGTGCCAACACGATCTATGTCGCTTTCCTGTGGACTTCGAAGATGAAGAAATTAACCCCTACGATTTATTTTATGATTACCAATGATTAGAACATCGGTGACTTTTATAATTCACTAACAAAATAAAATTTGTATTTATTTAACATTCATGTATTCTACGATGACTGAATCCTGTGGACTTCGAACATGAAGGAATTAACCCTTACGATTTATTTTATGATTACCAATGATTAGAACATCGGTGACCTTTAAAATTGACTAGGACAAAATAGAATCTGTATTTATTTAACATCCATGTATTCTACGATGTCTGAATCCTGCGTACTTCGAAGATACAGAAATTAACCCCCACGATTTATTTTATGATTGCCAATGATTAAAACATCGGTGACCTTTAAAATTGACTAGAACAAAATAAAATTTGTATTTATTTAACATCCATGTATTCTCCGATGACTGAATCCTATGAACTTCGAAGATAAAGAAATTAACCCCTACGATTTATTTTATGATTACCAATGATTGGAACATCAGTGACCTTGAAAATTCACTAAGCAAAATAAAATTGGTATTTATTTTACATCAATGTATTCTCCGATGATTGAATCCTGTGGACTTCGAACATTAAGAAATTAACCCCTACGATTTATTTTATGATTACCAATGATTAAAACGTCAGTGACCTTTAAAATTGACTAGAACAAAATAAAATTTGTATTTATTTTACATCCATGTATTCTCCGATGACTGAATTCTGTAGACTTCGAACATGAAGAAATTAACCCCTACGATTTATTTTATGATTACCAATGATTGGAACATCGGTGACCTTTAAAATTGACTAGGACAAAATAAAATTTGTATTTTTTTTACACCCATTCTCCGGTGGCTGAATATTGAGAATAATAAATTAAAATTTCATTTCAATTCGTAGGGAATTAACCACATACATTTATGTATATTTAGTGGATTCTGTTCGAAGCTTTTATCACGAGTCTGACCCGATGTTGAAGTACAAACGGTTAATGGAATTGCATATTTTAGTTATTATGAACGTTTAAATTTAATTGGTTTGGAAGTAGCACGTATTATGTGAGAGATGTGCTCACGGTCTCCAAGATGTCTTTGTCAGTCTATTTCATATTTTATCTCAATATAAAGCATTCTTTCTCCACAATAAATTATTACACTGCGGATATTTATGCAAAGCATTAGGTGTACAAATTAATGCAGCCACCAAAGTGCACAGAAAATATTTGGAATTATTTTACAGGGTAGAATTTCATTTTGTTGTTGGTAAATAATTAGATCATGAACAAAGAGCCACGAATTAATTTGTACGTCTAACAATATACCATTAACCCTTTGCCGTATCATTTTCTTTACAGTTACTGTGATTGAAACGTCATTATCCCAATAAATGTCGGTAAAGAGAAACGAAAATTTATATTTTTTGCATAGCTACATTTATTTTAATGCTTGAATATCGATAACAAACGAATCAAATTTTATTTCGTTTAAAAAGAAAGGCGCAACATCAATATTTGTTCGACTTTGTTCAAAATCTCCATGACGAGTGTGACTCGTTAAAATACGGCAAGGGGTGAATAGAATGATAGATGAAAAAATCTGTCCATCCAACAAAGTTATAAATTCAATTTCCATTTTCATTTTTCGACGAGTTTCATTTTAGAGGTTGCAGTCGGTACGTGTATAGGGTGGGCTAAAAGAACTGACACGTTACTTCTTTTTGTGCACGGACGGAATCGCTAGGAGTGAAATTGATGAACACGCGAATTGATTTTTGGCTTAGCCGGTGGTGTAAAGCCAATTTGAGCGTGATTGAACGCGTAATCTGTTAACAAGATGGCACCTCTCGCTCGTGAATATACCTATTAAATTACAATGAAAAGGATTTGATATAATTTGCCTTGTGACAAACACGAATATGACGTACTTTACACCGGCACAAATATCTCCGTGCGCGTAAATCTAATTATCTTTGGGCACGTGAACGAGGCGGTGGAAAATGGTCGGAGGGTGTAGTCTAATGCAAATGACGCGGTGTCTCGACTCACTCGATTAACGGTCCCTAAACGACGATATTCGCGTGAAACATATTTCTTACCAGTTTTTCAACAAGTTAATCATAATTCAACTTAAATATACAAAATTCTGAAAATGTATATTCAGTTAACATATGTCAAGTGATGTTCTTATTACCGTACCTTAAATTGACCTTTGCTGCTTCCTTTTTCGACAATCGCACCAGAATACATATTGGGACCTTTTCGTCCGGGATTTTTCGCATGAGCATATTTCTATGCGAAGGAAAGAAGCACCCGGCCATATTTAATAGAAAACCGTAAAAAATCAAATAGGAATACAGTAAATAAAATTCTTAATGCTTTCGGCGCAAGAGTTCGATCATTTGTTACTTAATTTACAAAGCCATTTTCCAAATTACTAAAGTAATTCCGACGTTTCGATCTACATTCGGATCATCTTGAAGGGTTACCAGAATTGCGTCTGTGAAAAACTTTTTAACAAATTAAGAATATTTTGAAATTTAAGAATACATAACGGAGAAAGGGAAAAATGCTGGTAATAGAACTACTAAATCACTAGCTTTGCGATGAACATTAATAAATTCGACGTGACACTGTAATACTTGTTGAGTGCATGCCGGTTATCGAAATCTTGCGCCGAAAGCATTAACAATTTTGTTAACGATAAGTACGATCGATAGAAGCCTGTAATTAAACGTACAAAATTGATGAAACACAGAGTTAATTGAAATTAGATAGCGTTATTCTTATTCTCCATAGCTACAATAATTCGAATTTCTTTGTGTCCCCACTCTATCTTCCCCTTATACGATACTATTCCCCTCGCTTTCGTCACGTGACTAATCCGATACTGGCAGAGAGGGGGTAAATTTTCCCCTCAAATCGTGTGTCTACATTTAATTCAACGCTTGAACATCGATCACCGACGAATCAAATTTCATTTCCATTCAAAAGAGACGTATGGCATATTTGGTATTTTCGCTTTTTTTAGGTTTCCTTATTACTAGACAGCGGATCAATAAACAGCGAACCAATGGCAAAACAGGAGCAAAATATAAATTTATTTTTCTCTATAATAGTTTCAATAAGTTGTCGTTAACGTATCGATATCTATAATTCTTTTTACTATTTCGTATGACACCCACCTAATTTTATGTGCATAAAATTCATAGGATGTGGTTAATATACTGTTCGACGTTCTACGTGTCGAGAAGAAATTTTAAATCATGGATTACGAGCACCCCTGAGTGAGAAACCTCAAATATCCCCAGTGTCTCAGGAATTTGTTAACGTTCTGTCACAGGGAAACACCTTGACGTCTCGGAATAGTATTTCCCGCTTGAAACGCCCTGACAGCAGGGCTAGATTGAAATATATCATCTAACTCAGTCAATTCGTCAGAAGGAAACACACCACCCCTTTTAAGGGGTAGACAGGCTCGGCTTACCTCACCCACGTAATGGAAAAAAATGGAACGTATGTGAAACACGTTCCCTTCCACCATCCCTATATTTGCCTCGAATATCGTACCTCCTCGTTACTTGCTCGCTTTAGAAGATTACGCGAAACCACCTCGAAATGCCGTTTTTCACCGAAAATCCCCGACTCGTTTATTTATCCACGTATACTTCAGAGACGGGGGAAAAATTAATACATAAATTCGAGAAAGAATTACCAACGAATATAACATTTATTCCTATCGTAAAACAGCGATTTAATACATCCTTCTCCTTTCACTCAATTTTTACCTTAAAAATTAAAAAATATGCAGACATTCTTTGTAAAATAGAGGTGCTTTAATAATGAACCTGCCAAGCACTGAAACCTGGAATTGCTTCATTTTATAGAAATAACAAGGTACATTTATTTATTTTGTGTGGAAAAAAGAATTGAATCACTTTTCATGGAAGAATTTTTAAAGCTCGAATAATCCTGAGACATTAAAAAAATTATTATGCGGTTGTTAACACTAGATTAACGGGGCCCGTCAAAATGACGGGTTCTAATATTCTTAATTTGCGATTATTAAGATTGTAAAAGTGCTTTCCTGAGCAATTATTTACCAAATTTATTTCTTTGGGTATATATTATTGGAAAAATAGCCAAAAATTTGGATAGATACATCCTTGTTATGTTTATAAAGTAATGTGACATAGTTATTTCTACAGCTCCGTAAACCTACCGTATACTCACGCATACTTCAGAAACCGGGAAAACATTAATAGATAAATGCGACAAAGAATTAACAACGAATATATCATTTATTCCTATCGTAAAATAGCGATTTAATATATCCTTCTTCTTTCACTCAATTTTTACCTTAAAAATTAAAAAATATTTAGACATTCTTTCTAAAATAGAGATCTTTTAATAATGAACCTGCCAAGCAATGAAACCTGAAAATGCTTCATTTATTACTACATTTATGCTACATTTATTTATTTTGTGTGGAAAAAAGAATGGAATCACTTTTCATGGAAGAATAATCCTGAAATATTTAAGAAATTGACGTATACTTCGTATACTTCACGCATACTTCAGAGACTGGGAAAAGTTAATACATAAATGCGACAAAGAATTAACAACGAATACAGCATTTATTCCTATCGTAAAATAGCGATTTAATATATCCTTCTTCTTTCACTCAATTTTTACCTTAAAAATTAAAAAATATTCAGACATTCTTTCTAAAATAGAGATCTTTTAATAATGAACCTGCCAAGCAATGAAACCTGAAAATGCTTCATCTTATAAAAATATCAAGGTACATTTATTTATTTTGTGTGGAAAAAAGAATTGAATCACTTTTCATGGAAGAATTTTTAAAGCTCGAATAATCCTGAGACATTAAAAAAAATATTATCAGGTCGTTAAGTACGAAACTTGACAAATGTGTTTGAAATTTGTGTTTTATTTGTCAAGTTTCATACTTAACGACCTGATACTTAACTATTATTTGGTTATCACCAAACCAGATTTACGAAATGTCAACCGAAGATTGATTTATGAGGAATTGAACGAATAATAACACGTGCACTCCGTCTCCTCTTTCGTGACTACATGGTTACACAAGAGACGTCGCGGAAATGCGACGCGACGACGACGTCAAGAATCTGAAAAATTCGAATATTCGAGGGTCATTTAGCTTTCGTCACCGCAGGGTATATCCCGTGGGAAGGGAAAGCAGTGGACGTTTAAAGACGTCGTAAATTAAGTCTTTCTCGGCGCTGCGTCGTCGAGCGGCCTATGAAGGCCCTGTCTAAACACCTGTCTTTATCATTCATACCGTGAACGATCCTTCGTTTTGTAAACCCTGCAGAGCTATCCCGTTTCACAGACCGCGGAATGTTACTGTGGGATCGTTCTGAATGGTGCATCATTGAGAGGAATGCAAAATACAACTGTGTAAAAGAAATTTTAAAAATGCAATACATCAGATCATTTTTTGATACTTTAACAAATCAACATCAAAGCTCAACATCTTTGAAATAATAAATTTGTCGAGTTCATTAAATGATATTGTAGGGAATTACTTGGTAATCGGGATGTGAACACTTTAAATATTTTAAAACAGTAGACAAATTTAAAAATGCTGATTTCTTATTACAAAAGAAATTTTAGAAATGCAATACATCAGATCAGTTTTTGATACTTTAACAAACCAATATCAAAGCTTAACATCTTTGAAATAATAAATTTGTCAAGTTCATTAAATAGTATCAAAGCTTAACATCTTCGAAATAATAAATTTGTCAAGTTCATTAAATAGTTCTTTAAATATTTTAAAACAGTAGAGAAATTTAAAAATGCTGACTTATTATTACAAAAGAAATTTTAGAAATGCAATACATCAGATCAGTTTTTGATACTTTAACAAACCAACATCAAAGCTCAACATCTTTGAAATAATAAATTTATCGAGTATATTGAATGATATTGTGGGGAACTACTTGGTAATCGAGATGTAAAAACTTTAATTATTTTACAACAGAAAACAAAGTTAAAAATGCAATACATCAGATCAGTTTTTGATACTCTAACAACCCAACACAAAAGCTCAACATCTTTGAAATAATAAATTTGTTGAGTTCATTAAATGATATTGTAGGGAATTACTTGGTAATCGGGATATAAAACTTTAATTATTTTAAAACAGTAAACAAATTTAAAAATGCAATACATCAGATCAGTGTTTGATACTCTAACAACCCAACACAAAAGCTCAACATCTTTGAAATAATAATTTTGTCGAGTTCATTAAATGATATTGTAGGGAATTACTTGGTAATCGGGATATAAAACTTTAATTATTTTACAACAGAAAACAAATTTAAAAATGCAATACATCAGATCAGTTTCTGATACTTCAACAAACCAACATCAAAGCTCAACATCTTTGAAATAATAAATTTGTCGAGTTCGTTAATTGATATTGTAGAGAATTACTTGGTAATCGGGATGTAAAATCTTTCAATATTTTGAAACAGTAGACAAACTTAAAAATGCCGACTTATTATTTTCACCTGATAAAAATTTGTGTACGCACTTCCTGCAGCTCGCAACTGTGGTAGACAATTTTTATATCGCATAAAAATCTATAATCCTGTAATCGGATAGAGTCGTGTTAAAATCACGATTTTCACAAGATTGAAAAATGCACACAGCGCTGAATATGTATGGCATGCTAGATGATGTGGGTCACATTGAATGTATAGCTCCATGCGCGCGTATTAAAAATTTGGAGAATAGTCTATCAATAATACAAACGATTTTGCCTTGCAATATCGTGTTCGACTCGTGACGCATTTTCTGAACAAATTCTGATAAAAATTTATGTTAATAATTTCCTTTAAACCGAAATAAAATTCTATTTGGTTATGTCAACGCTAAACCTACCACCGCCGGTCAAAATGACCGGTTCCAGATTTAATATTCTACAATTATTGAAATAATAAAAATGATCTCGTAAGAATTGATTGCATAAATATCTCTGATCAATATCGTCATTTTCAAAACGGAACATGTACCAGTTACTTTTAACCTTTTAACTGCGGAATTTAGTTTTAATTATCCCCCACAGAGTGTGGAATTAAAATCAAGCAATGTCAAGTATACACGTCGAACGCGGGGCAAATGGTCCTATTATAAATTTTACGAAAAACGAGGAAGGATTACATCTATATTTGATAAAAAGTTAACAATTCATTCTTGAAAAGGTTACTGTTATTGCACCGCAATAGAGATTTGGATTGACGCGTATACGGTAGCGGACAAAGTTTAAGACGCTCCAAAAAAGACATTAACTATTTCAGTATTGTACTATAAGATTTGAACTTTTTTGGGAAGCCAGAGCAATTAGTTTACTACAGGATGTGAAAAGAAATTGTTTCAAAAATTGCAATTGATCGGAATTGTTGAAAAAATACTAAAAATCCCATTTTCAAGTTTTTTTGTCAATCCGTGTCAATTAAACATATGCTGAAAATTTCGTCAGAATCGGTCGACGTTGCAACGAGCTACAAGCGTTCAAAGACGTTAAAAATTGCAGATTTTCACGATTTTCGACGTCTAACTGCAATAAATCTAAGGATTCTTACATCTTTGGATGCCAGTCGTTTTTTCCCGAATCAACCGATTTCGATGAAACTTTCACAGGCCATATAATAGACACAGATCGAGAAAACGTATTCTTTAAATTTCCAATATAGACTCTCATAAAAATTTTTTCTACAATTTCGATCAATTGCAATTTTTGAAAAAATTTCTCTTCACATCCTGCGGTAAACTAATTGCTCTAGCTTCCCCAAAAAAGTTCAAATCGAATAGTACAATATTAAAACGGTTACCATCTTTTTTAGAGCGTCTTAAACTTTTGTCCGCTGCCGTACATGTCGAACGCAGTTAACTACTTAAAGCTCGGTAGGTTTAGCGTCAATGCACATCTATTGGAGAACACGCGGGCATAAAATATGAATAAATTTCCTGTTCTAGAAAATTACGATCTACAGTGAAGCTTTAATCACCGAAACCGTAAAATAAATCGTAGTTCAAGGGGTTCAAATCGCCGAGTACTTCGAACGCTTCGAAGAACAGCCGTGCTCGTAATATGAAATTGACAGAAAGAATTCATACATCGGAGGGCGCGATTATAATCGAGTCGCTGATAACCATTCGTGCGGCTCTAGGCTCGCCGTGCAAAAACCCGCGAATCCTCAATTTCCCTACAACGGAACATCGAGTTATTTCCAGCGGTAATAATTATTACCCGGCTCCGTTGCTCGGCCCGTGGAGCGAAAAACGACGCGGCGCGCGGCGCGGGAAAAAAGGAGACGATGCCAAAAGGAGGAGCGAATGAGACGAACGTGATAGCGGAGGTAGAAAGAAGAAGACGAAGAAGTAGAAGAAGATGAGGACGAGGTGGAGAGGCGGTTAGAGGGATGAACATACCGTGGACTCTCGGGTGTGTAGTCGCACGCGCCCCGGTATCGAACGAAAATGTCGCCCGCGAGGAGAGAGAAAGAGGGATGGCCAAGGAAAAAGGGGGGTTCGAGGGGGTGGTTTGGATTGGAGAACACGGAGCCGTGAGAAAGAACGAGGAGGACGGAACGATACGTTGGACGAGTCTCTCGGTGCTGTCGGCGAAACTGGCGTGATTCCAATGAAAAGGAGAAAGAAGAGCATAGTTGGGGCACCGTTGGTACCAGTGGGCAAGGGTAGGGGGTGCAGCGGGAGGGGAGGTACATGTCGCGACACAAAACGGGTCCAGTCATTCTCGAAATAGGCGGCTGGAATGTCAGTTCTTGGTAGCGAGAGACAGCGGTGTGTCTCCTCTCTGTCGCTACCTTTATTTCTCTCTTTCTGTCCTCTCCTCTTTATCCGGGGACCCCCTCTCTGTTCCTCTCTGTTCCTCTCTGTTCCTCTCGTCCCGCTGCTGGGTTTCGGTCCATCTCTTGATTCTTTATAACGGGCGGGAAGAGGAGGAGAGGGGCGAACGACGGAAGGAAAAGAGAAGAGACAAGATGAGTCGTGAAGAGAGGAGAGAGGAGAAGAGAAGAGGGCCACCCATGTCTAGGGCCGCGATCGTGGAAGGCGCTGAGCAGCCATTCGGCACAAAGGACGGGAACGACAAGCACGACAAGACCGGGCCACCGAGAAAGATACCGATGGCATTTAATAGCTTACCTCGGAACGTTTTAGATAATGACTGCGGCCGGACCTCGAAGTGCCTTCTTTCGTTTGATTCCGACCGGTGAACCGCCTCGCTCCTCTCTTCTCTCTCTCTCTCTCTCTCTCTCTCTCTCTCTCTCTCTCGCTCTCGCAGCGGCAGGAACGAGGACGGGGGGAGGGGGTGAAAAAGCGAGCGGCCAGATAGATGAAAAGGAAGAGCACTCGACGGACGAAGCGCGGAGACGGAAGAGGCGGCGCCGGAGCGGAATGATTGATACAGTTCTTTTTTACGAGCGACCATAAAGAAAAAGGAAAGGACGGAGAAAGGAGAGAAAAAATATACACGCCCGGGGAAATTAATTGCGCTCCGGGTTATCGTTAAATAGCCGATGAAAACACCGACCTATACTTCTTCCTTCTTTCCTCTTCTGGTGCGCTCGGTTTTGCACCTACACAGCCATTTTAGCGAACGTCTTTGCGCTCGATTGATTTCTCGAGGAAAACGCCGCGGGATTCTGCTTCAGCTGCAGAAATATTGGGGACACTGATGTACGTAATATCGTCTTTCGATGTGTGTACAAAATTTTCATTCTCGCCGTCGTTTCATAGAACGCGAGGGAGTCAAATGACCCATTTTAGATTTTTTATTTGACGATTCGTTGAGATCGTGAAGGTGTTTTCGTGGGAATCGATTGAATACATTTTTTAACTTCGGTGTACAGGGTGGGGCGATAACTATGACCACTTTAAATATTGCCGTTATTTGTAATAATATGAGAAAATGTTGTATAGAAAACTTACGCGGTATAGAGGGGGACATGTTGTGACGCTTTCATTTTCTGCGTGGGTGGATGCATAGAGGAGATTTCAAGGTCACCTTGATTTTTTTAAATCGAAAGACCTACTTTCTGTATCGTGAATCGATAGATCATCGAATAGTTAACGATAGTTAACGAGATATGTATTATCCAAAGAAGAATGACAATTATTTCGATGATATCTCGTTGACTATTGGATTTAGGACGTATGGAGGTCAATACATTTTTACTCAGAATACGATAATCTATCGATTCATGATACGGAAAGTAGATCTTTCTATTTAAAAAACTATAGTTGACCTTGAAATCTCCTCTATGCATCCACCCACGTAGAAAATGTTTGCGTCGCAATATGCCTCCCTCTATACCGTGTAAGTTTTGTGTACAACATTTTTTCAGATTATTACAAATAACGGCAATATTTAAAGTGATCATACATAGTTATTGCCCCACCCTGCGTATTATAGTAGAAATCGCACAAAATATAAATAAATTTGATCTTGTTATTTTGATAATATCGTAGGTACACGTTAGTCACTTTTGACGGTCGGTAGGTTTAGTGTTAAGAATGTTAACTAGTTCAAGAGAATATATTGACATTATAAAGATGTTTATTTTAACAAAAGAACTGCACAAAGTCGAAATAAATTCAATCTTGCAATTTTTACAAGGCCGCGTGCCGTTTAAATGGGAATTGAAACAAAATTAAACAAATCTTAACCTCTCAGAGACGACATCGCTACGCCATCCTCACTCCGACGAACATTAAAAAATTGCTCATACGCGGTCAAACGATTAGATACGACACGCTTCGTTATTTTATTATTTTCTTTTTAGAATTTGGACATAGTTACGGATACAACGTCATCCTTAACCTCGTATCCATTATATCCACCACGCAAAAAGAATCGCTCGACCGTCTCGTCGGGTTAATAAACATTGCGATTTACTGTTATATACGATTAAATTTTTTCACCCGCCAATGTTTTTCGGAAAAACAGAAGATTGTGGAGCAAGTGTGTACGTCGAATGGTCTCATCGTACATCGGTGTTTCTCATTTCCGAATAGTTTCCGGGCGTTTGCGAGCCGACCAGGCGAGCCGGAAAAACCGACGAAGTGAGAAACATGGCGTTTAAACAACAAAAATAGTGGAAGGCGGGTACCGAGAGGGGGGGAGGAGGAGGAGGAGGAGAAAAAAAAATAGAACAGCTTCGCGGAGGAAATGTTTTTATCATTCGTTTAAATTGAAACGCGGCAAAGCGGTCGTCCGGTACTGAATGGCAAAAGCGGCCGCGAATGTTTGTATTCACAATGGCGACTGGCGAATTTGTTCCGCTCGGCTGATTTTCCTTTTTCCCTCCCCGCCCGAGTCAAAGATTCACCGTGCGCGCCACTTTTGTCCGGAAGAGATTCCCGTCGATGCTTTTGTTTCGATCCGGCCGCCGGTTCTATGATCGAATAGACGACGCGGCGCAAATACTCGCTTATTGTTCTTAATAAAATGAGTGTTCGTTTCTGGCAAAAGAATTGTGTTATCGGTGGCAACGTTGCCCCTATCACCGGCGGCCATGTTGGACGGTTCTATTAAATCGTCTCCCGGAATCGACGGAAATGATACAAAAACAATTTTAGTACGCTTCACGGCTTTGAACTTTCTATTACCCGAAAATATGAATTTTTAGACCAGTATTTTCTAATACAATTCATTTTAGAGCGCAATTTGTTTTGTAACTAGACTGGAATTTTGTAGATATTTATATTTTGGTATGTACATTTACAGATATTAAAATTTATAAATAATGGATGTTCATGCAAATTTTCATTAATCATTTTGTACAAATCAGAAGCAGGTGTTTTCCATCGACTAGACGATGCTGTGTGGTAAACATAAAATGAGAAAACAGTTGATTTTTTATTAATATGCTGGTCTTTTTGTATTTTACAAATGTGCATCTATCTTATTGTTATTTGATGTCGCAATTAGACCGTGCTTGTGTCGGTTCGACGTGCTTGTGTTCTCGATCGATGTCGCGGTGATCAGATTAAAAAGCTTAAATATTGAATCACGATGCTCATTGCCCAACCAACTACGTCCAATATCGAATAACGCAACCGATCAAACGGGCTCGCCATATTTTGCGTAACTTTCCCCTTTACAGACAAAAACGGATTGCTACGTGATTTACAGTTTCCCTCGAGCGAGCGAAAAACACGGTGGTGCGTGATCCGCCGCTGACCACGATGCAAATCGTCTGCATTACAATAATCGACGGCTTGCCTTGAATCGAATAAAACGCAGCATAACGTGACTCAAAATTCCACAAAAAACCAGCGAAATTGTGTAAAACGTCTGCTGCAATTGTTACCGAAGAAATTCGCTTGACGCAAACGCTTCGCGCGCGAAAAACCATTCTTATTTGCAATCGAGCTCTTGCAATTCGATCAAATTTCAATTAAAATTAACCCTGTATTTTATAATATTAAATTCTTGGTGAAAATTTCAAATTAAAAATAAACTTAACATAAATATTCAAATTCAACCATTAACCCCTCATTTTATAATACCGAATTCATGGGGTAATGTTGAAATTAAAAATAAATTTGGATGAAGTACTGCGTGTATACGTGATAAAATATAATACAATAACATAAAATACAAACTTAAAAATAGTACTGTGGTGGTATTAAATTGAGGAATGTCCTCGCTACTACAAAATGAGATTGCGAACGATAGACGAACGCAGAGGGGAGTCTCGGTTAACAGGTTTTCGAAAAATCAGAATTTTAATTTTGCATGATGGGTCTCGAAACAACAAAATCACATTTGCGTGACACCGGCCGACCACTGCCAAACGCGTGATGTCACTCGTACGTGACGCGACCTGTCACCGGGTTAACATGTTAAAAACCGAGCTTACTACGCGTGAATACGGCTCGTTACCGGCGCATTTTTATGCCATGGAAAAATCAGTTTTCTTCTTTAAACCACTTCAGTTGATCGACGCATTGATATAAACCGGCGAAACCGGTGAAAGCGTGAAAGGGATGATGAGAGTAAAAAATATTATTTTACGCAGTTACACTTTCATCGTTTACGCTAGACCAACAAACATTAAAAAACATCTGAATTTCGCAGCTCTTGCGAAAATACACATTGTTGTTCTTTTATTAATATTTCCGTTCGATACGCACAACTATTTGAATTACAAATATTTGCGGAATCGTTTCTACGGGCTATAAATCAATAGTTCCGTGATCTTACTAGAAACAATTCTCTGAATTGTACACTTCTTCGTTCGAATTTTTATTTTATATAATGCACGCGTTCGGAATCGATTTCCGCGATATTCCATAACAATTCTAAAATACAAGACCTTCCATTAATAAGTGTTATTTTAAATGATTAAAAAACACTGTTTTCTGCAAATGACAATTTTTCACAAACAATCTTCACGAATAAAAACTCGCAAAATTTAAAACGACACCTGTCGATAGAATCTATCATCCTCTAAAAAACAATTTTCATATTTCGTGTTTCGTATAACAAAAACGAGGTTTCCTAGTTCAGTGACAACAGCAGCTCGCTATTACGCGATCAGTAACATTTATAATAAACAGACTGCGGATCTTTATGCAAAATAAAAAATGTTCTTATCGATTGCAGGACACGCGATCAGTAACATTTATAATAAACTGTTCTTAATATATAAATTATAAATTATAAATATAAATATTAATATAAAATGTTCTTATCGATTGCAGGACATAGTTGCCAAATAAAAGTTGTATTCTTTTCTTAATTGTCCTATTACGCTGAAACAAATACATGGATGTTCTTATATATTTTCATGTTTCTCTTCATCTATTATATAATTAAATGCGTAAAATCCGGAGTCCAAAAATAAATGTACGAATACATAATATGTATGTAAAAATATTTCTAAAATCGTTCGAAGCGGAAATACTGTTTCGAGCAACTGTGGGCCCGGGGACCGTGCTAAACAGCTAATTATCTGCGTTAGCAGAGTCGCACAATGCCCGAGCAAGATTGCGCTTTGTCCCCAGAAAATAATGGCGATCTATTAGGAAACAAATAAATGTACGAATACATAATATGTACGTAAAAATATTTCTAAAATCGTTCAAAGTGGAAATACTGTTTGGAACAACTGTGGGCCCGGGGACCGTGCTAAACAGCTAATTATCTGCGTTAGCAGAGCCGCACAATGACCGAGCAAGATTGCGTATTGTCCCCAGAAAGTAATGGCGATCTATTAGGAAACAAATAAATGTACGAATACATAATATGTACGTAAAAATATTTCTAAAACCGTTCAAAGTGGAAATACTGTTTGGAACAACTGTGGGCCCGGGGACCGTGCTAAACAGCTAATTATCTGCGTTAGCAGAGACGCACAATGTCCGAGCAAGATTGCGCATTGTCCCCAGAAAATAATGGCGATCTGTTAGGAAACATATAAATGTACGAATCCATAATATGCATGTAAAAATATTTCTAAAACCGTTCAAAGTGGAAATACTGTTTGGAACAACTGTGGGCCCGGGGACCGTGCTAAACAGCTAATTATCTGCGTTAGCAGAGTCGCACAATGACCGAGCAAGATTGCGCATTGTCCCCAGAAAATAATGGCGATCTGTTAGGAAACATATAAATGTACGAATCCATAATATGCATGTAAAAATATTTCTAAAATCGTTCAAAGTGGAAATACTGTTTGGAACAACTGTGGGCCCGGGGACCGTGCTAAACAGCTAATTATCTGCGTTAGCAGAGTCGCACAATGCCCGAGCAAGATTGCGCATTGTCCCCAGAAAATAATGGCGATCTATTAGGAAACCATCAGAACTTTTGCGCCTAGCCAATACTTGGTACAAGGGTGTCGTCAGCCATAGTTTCTCGCGGAACAAAGGAACGTCGTACGCGTCACGGCGTAATAACAGCGCGCGAGTTACAACTGTTTACGACCGAGGCTCGCGGAAGTTAACATACCCATTCGGATCCACGGCGACGACGACGACGGTAAAGCCCACGGAGATCGTTAACGCGATGCGCAAACATCGGTTGACAGTGGAAGACACAGGTTGTATTATTACAGAAGCCGGCAATTTCCTCCGGCGTTTTTCTACCGTTTCCCACGCGGCCACGTCGAGACACACTTATATCACCGGGCGTCTCTTATTACGCGAACCACTTATCCGTTTATCCATCGCCACGCGACACCGTTATGGTACACGCTGATACACGCTGATTGCGATTCTCGATCGCACGCGATGCATCCTGGACACTTGTCCCGAGATGCGATCCTGACGCGTGCGTTCGATTAACCCCGCATTTCAACGAGCAAACTAATTGTAAGGCTAACAAGCGCGAATGACGAAGTCAAATATTTTTATAAATAAACCGAATTTTTCATCTTTTGCAAGATTTGTGGGAGAATGACGTTCTCATCGCTGTAGCCATAATGAAAATGGCACTGAAAGGAGTTTGAGCGAATTTATACCTCTTCATTTTTGATACACCTCGGGAACATGAATCATCGACAGCGAATTTATCCATTTTCACTTTGAATGAACGACGAAATCAAATATAATATTATTATAATGAACATTTAAATAAATCGAATTTTTCATCTTTTGCGACATTTGTGGGAGAATGACGTTCTCATCGCTACAGCCATAATGAAAATGGTACTGAAAGGGATTAAACCGAATTTATACCTTTTCATTCTGGATACACCTCGCGAATGTGGATCATCGACAGCGTATTTATCCTTTTTCACTTTGAATGAATGACGAAATCAAATATAATATTATTAAAATGAACATTTAAATAAATCGAATTTTTCATCTTTTGCGACATTTGTGGGAGAATGACTTTCTCATCGCTGTAGCCATAATGAAAATGGTACTGCTATGGGTTAAACCGAATTTATACCTTTTCATTTTTGATACACCTCGCGAATGTGGATCACCGGCAGCGAATTTATTTCTTTTTCAATTTGGATGACTGACGGAGTAAATGTTATTATAATGAACATTTAAATCAATCGAATTTTTCATCTTTTGCGACATTTTTTGGAGAATGACGATCTCATCATTGTAACCGTAATGAAAATGGTACTGCAAGGAGTTAAAGCGAATTTATACCTCTTCATTATTGATACACCTCGGGAACATGAATCATCGACAGCGAATTTATCCTTTTTCACTTTGAATGAACGACGAAATCAAATATAATATTATTATAATGAACATTTAAATAAATCGAATTTTTCGTATCGTTTTGTTGATAATGAAAATGGTACTGAAAGGGATTAAAGCGAATTTATACCTTTTCATTTTGGATACACCTCGCGAACGTGGACCATCGACCGTGAATTTATCCTTTAACACTTTGGGTGTACATCGTGTAGGTATATTGATCACTCGCAGCGAATGTGAACGATGGAAATGCAGTATTTATATTTATTCAATGATCGAATTCGATTCACTAGTTCTCAAAATATCGGCGTACAAAGCAGCGAGTGTTGGGGTTGAATTAATCGTAGAACTACTGAGCACTAAATGCAATGTGTGCTGCTTTTATAGTAATGACGATATTGAATCCATCGGCCTACGATTTTTATTATAGCACGCTCTCGAATAAGCAAATTTATTGAAAAATGGATCTCGTCGTGTGGCTAGAATTACACAACTCAAAAAATAACGATTTTGAAGTTGGAACAGTGATGGATGCGTTTGTTGGCCTCTACGTGCTCGAAATACGTCATATTTCTGACTCCTAATTGAACCGCTAGAAGACAGTCACGTTTGGTTTTCATTGTGAGCTATTTGATAGCCGTGGCGGCAGGGACAGTGTTCACTTTAGAGTTGATGGAGGCTTCCGTAATATCATTTTATATTTTACTTCTAAATTTACTTCTAAAAATATTTTTCTGGAAGATCAAAGTTGTCTGTACTGTGTCGATAGAAATTTTATAATTTTCTTGAAATCGTTATTGTAAGAATACTGCATTTTTTAGTAATGTCACTATTCTCGCCGGGGTGCGAAAAATTGAAAAATACAGAAGACTCCGAGTCACCACTTAAAAATTGTTGTACGATTATTCACGCAACATTGTTTGCATTATCAAATATGTTGGTATCTAATTAACCAGTTAACTGCGTTCGACGTGTATACACGTCAATCCAGAACTCTAATGCGGTGCAATAACAACAACCTTTTCAAGAATGAATTGTTAATTTTTTATCAAATAAAAATGTAATTCTTCCTCGTTTTTCGTAAAATTTATAAATTTATTTGTTGCTTGATTTTAATTACTACGCATTTAAGTATCGTACGAGGTATTATATCAATTTCATATCCATAAAATGAAACAAATCGTATACAATGGAATTATTCTGGGACGGAAGAAATGTTCAATTTTCCAGTTAGAATATCTCCGACTGCAAACGGTTAAGAAGCATTTTTCCGTGCGAGTATCCTAATTGACAATCGGAAGCCCCGGCTGCTTAGGCGAGAGGTACCGACGCGAAATTGAACTGAGTACAATTACATACCGGTTAGCCACGAGCCGAAGGAAAGAAGAGACTACGTGACGAAGCGAACGGAATGGCCGCGGAGCGAGCTGGTCGGTTCGAGCGGGAAAAATTTTTCCCGTTCCGCCGCAATTTTCCAGCGTAATGGCTAAGAATGCTCGCGGTTTAACCTAATGGGTAAGAGGCGATTTCTCTTCATTAACATGTCCGTGGTTCGGATTAGAATTGGCGAACCTTATCGTCCGCGACGATTACACGTGTCCTCCGCAGCATGCCGGATGCGATTTTCGATTTCACGCGACTCGTGCTGATAATGTCTTATCAGTGGATTGCGGATTGTATGCATTGATACGCGTGATAACTAGACAGCGGATTTTTATGCAAAATCAAAATTTTCTACCCGAATTGCAACAATCTCGAGTGAAACGGACATGTCTTTCCTTTCTCAATATGTTTAATAACCTGAAAATAATATAACAGTATTTTAAAATTCTTCTAATGTTTTTACCGTTTTAAATTGCAACTACTCGTTTTTGTCAGAAATGCATAAAATCCGCTGTCTAATGATAAATATTTTTCTCTGGATTTGAAACGATTAAAGAAGTCATTTCTTAACCGTTTACGCGAGTTTATTGTTGGTTTATTTTTAATGTGTTATGTCTTTGATTTAAAGATGGTTAAAAGATGAGTGTAAAAGATTGCAGGTTTACTTATTCAAAAAAAAAAGGATTAAAAATAAATTTGGTACGATCATCCTAAAGGTCTCTTTGAAACGTGTGATTTTGGATAAAAATATTTCCGATCGAATCGCAGAATAATCTAATCTAATCGTGCTCCACCCTGTACACCATCTTTATTTTTCCGAGTTGAAAAGAAACCAACTGCACAGCCATACTTTCGAAAACATAGACTTCAAGATAAATGGAATTAGAAAAATCGCTTCTCAGTGTTACAGCGCAGGAATGCCGTCTTAAGAGGGCACGCGATCCCATTGCATAGGAAAAGTCAATGATTTCTTCATGCCTGGATTACCTGGATACGGCTCAGCGAACATACTAATTACTTTTGACAGGCAATAGATACGTTTACGCGTAATTTGAAACAAAATAATTGCCAGGATGTTGAAAATTTCCCAAGTTATTGAACATTAAAGATAGCAGCACGCGAAGGAGCGCGCAGCTGTAGTCGGTGTACATAGTTTCAGCAGATCCAATTGAGTTTCAGGAAAACCAATAGAGAGAGTGGAACTCGTTGAATGAGTTCGGACAAAAATTGTGAAAGTTACACACAGAAAGAACAATCTTCCTCGCATTTTCATACAAAAAGACGGTCTCTCATAATTTTCAAATGGTTTTGCGAGGATTCAATTTTCATGATCGAGATGAACTTCGTGCAAAAATGGCATTTGTACAGCTTCGGGTAGAAGCCAAATTATCGAGTCGTTCAATAATTATAATTAGTGGATTGAATAGATGAAATGCGAAACGAAATTAAAAGAGTTTAAAAATATTGTGATATTACTGTCCCACTTATTACAATTGTTAGAAGAAGAGACGCATACATAGAACTACTGTTAACCAACAAGCTGAATCATTGTTTAAAATGCCAGCAAAGAAACGAGGCTTTCTAAATCGATAAAAAAATCTGTATCCTCTTAAATTCAGCTAGCAATTTTCTCCAGCTAACAAGCTAAATCTTGTTTAAATTATTCACAAACAACGAGGCTTCGAATAAAGAAGAACCCCCCACCCTCTTAAATTAAGCTGCCGACGTCTCACAACAAACAAACAAAATTATTTTTTAAAATGCTCGTAAAGAAACGTAAAGAGGATTTCAAATTAAATACAGAGAAATCTGTAGTTCAGCTGGCAATTTTCTATGGCAAGCTAAATCTTTTTTAAAATGTTCGGGTAAACGAACTAGGGTTTCAAAATCGATATAAAAACGATCGGTAGCCTTCTTAAATTTTCGTATAATGGAAGATAAAGAGGGTGGTTCGGGGATGAAGGTCGGGTTGGTATTCCGTGCATGAAAATCTATAAGACTCGTCTATCGGCTGCTGGGACACAAAGTGTGTGGCGGACAGTGTAATTTACGAACAAGCGAAGTTGCGGGCCGCGTTTCGATGGTATCTTCTCCCAGGTAGATACGATCAACCTGTGGCGGTATTCCGCGCGCAGAATCGCCGCGACTTGCATGCATAAACTTTCTATCTCGTAAGGGGCGGCCATGTTTTGGCGCGCCGTGTCACGAGCTGCCCTTCTGCCACGGAGAGGATTTTCCTGTGCAACTGTGTGCACACGTGCCCCGCGTACCTGCGGTCACAAGTCGATAATAATAAGAGCAAAATGGACACGAGTGAGCTGCGACCTTGCCGAAACTTGTTCTCTCATTGAGTCCGGGAACGTTTAGTCGGGTTACCCAACTTGCAATGGGTCGAGCACGGGACTGTGAGGACGGCATGATCTTTTGGATGGAATGTTAATTACACCGGAGGAGACGAATTAACTCGGTCCTCTTATTCTTTTCCTTTGTAAGCCGACTAATAATTCATTCGTTTCATAAAAGAACTGCGGCTTGTATGCGCTGTTAGTAGAATTGGTAGATGCATTCTCAAATAGTTGAACGAATTAAAGTATTTTAAGTACTGTATATTATTTTGAACATGATCGACATATTAATGAAAGCAATTTTACTTGTCTTTTGTCACGCCTTTTTCTAAATATTGAAGATTGAAAAGATTATCCAACAAGGTTTAAAACTATAGTTGTAGATTTCTTGGATGAAATGTGTGTTAATTACACCGAAGGAGACGAATTCATTCGGTCGTCTTATTCTTTTCCTTTGTAAGTCAACTAATAATTCATTCGTTTCATAAAAGAACTGCGGCTTGTATGCGCTGTTAGTAGAATTGGTAGATGCATTCTAAAATAGTTGAACCAATTAAAGAATTTTAGGTACTATATATTATTTTAAACATGTTCAAGATATTAATGAAAGCAATTTTTGTACGTCAATTTTGCTTGTCTTAAGTCACGTCTTTTTCAAAATATTTAAAATTGAAAAGATCATCCAACAATATTAAAGTTATACTTGTAGATTTTTTGGATGAAATGTGTTAATTACACCGGAGGAGACGAATTAACTCGGTCCTCTTATTCTTTTCCTTTGTAAGCCGACTAATAATTCATTCGTTTCATAAAAGAACTGCTGCTTGTATGCGCTGTTAATAGAATTGTTAGATGCATTCTACAATAGTTGAACGAATTAAAGTATTTTAAGTACTATATATTATTTTTAACATGTTCGAGATATTAATGAAAGCAATTTTACTTGTCTTTTGTCACGTCTTTTTCGAAATATTTAAAATTGAAAAGTTCATCCAACAATGTTAAAGTTATACTTGTAGATTTTTTGGATGAAATGTGTTAATTACACCGGAGGAGACGAATTAACTCGGTCCTCTTATTCTTTTCCTTTGTAAGCCAACTAATAATTCATTCGTTTCATAAAAGAACTGCGGCTTGTATGCGCTGTTAGTAGAATTGTTAGATGCATTCTTAAATAGTTGAACGAATTAAAGTATTTTAAGTACTGTATATTATTTTTAACATGTTCGAGATATTAATGAAAACAATTTTACTTGTCTTTTGTTACGTCTTTTTCAAAATATTTAAAATTAAGATGATCATCTAACAAGGTTTAAACTATGTATAGTTGATTTAATCATTCATCTTTTAAACTTTAAACGATTCAAATTAGAATAATAGTTACTCCACAAAACTATTGTATTTCATTCGTTTCGTAAAATAGTTCAAAGATTAAAAAAATGTTGAGTATTTATTATTTTTAGCATGTCCAAAATATTAACGAAATAAATTTTTGTATTATACATCAATTTCATTTGTCTTTTGTCACGTTTCCGTAAATTTTCAAAATTTTTAAAATCATCCAACAAGTTAAAAGCATTTGATTTAATTCTTCGCGTTTTAAAATATTCAAATAGAATTATTGTTGCTCCGCGAAACTGTGTGCCGACTCATATTTAATTCAAGTTACAAGTGTAATTTCTGAAAATCTAGATCGCACGTGCCGAACTGCTGCAAAAAATTATTATAGAAAAAAAAAACAGGGTGTACCTTTTTGATCCAGAATGTTTGATGGAGTTTGTGTGTACTCGGCGAATTCGTTGACGCCACACTATGTCACAATAGAAAGTACAGGGGACCTATAAATACAACGACAGAATTTTTTGTATTTAGTCTCGCATGCGTGCATGCATTCTATTTTTTTTCTCACTCGAATTTACGAGTATCCACGGTGATTTTCAGTTAGGGAATTGGGATCGGTCACGGGATTTAAGGGCGGTGTATCGAACGTGTCGTGCCAACTTTGACGTATGAGCGGTAACCTACATTTTCCCATTGTTACCATTTTACGCGATGTTTTACTGTTACCCGAGCCCATATTAACGCCGTACCTTCGTTACACATTATTCGCGCGGACAATCTATCACTCGCGTCGAGCATTACATTAATGTTTGGATATTAATTCGTAAAGCCGCTTTCATACGAATGAAGACACGTGGTTCTTCTCTGGTTCCTCGAAGTCGAAAAATTCAAATTTCACTTCGGAAGATGTAATTTTCAGCTGTATTATTCGAAACATTTCTACCGCCGTTTAAACACGTTTAATTTCTCATATTTATCCTTGCGTGACTGCGAGTGGTAGATGTTTCAATCGAATTTCAATTAACTTCGAAAAATTTAATATGGCACTTCACAAGGGCAGACCTTTTATCTATTATATTCGAAAAATT
>CM052193.1:6415097-6440289 GCA_028455805.1 Lasioglossum figueresi
TAGAGCTTTTAATGTACTTATTTCTTTTATACCATGTATTTTTGTATTACACTTTATCAATTTTGTTGTCCTTTATTATATCCATTTCCTTTGTAACAATTATTAGACGAGTATAATTGGGAAAATTTAATTTGGCACTTCACAAGGGCAGACCTTTTATTTATTACATTCGAAAAATATCTACCATCCTTTATTGCATTTATTTGCTTTACAGCATTTAATTTGATGATATCTGCGAATTGAATTTATTTTCATCGATTCCAATCGAGCATGAAAATTAAAACATTTTTATTTCACTTCGTAAAATAGTACTTCACACAGTAGAGCTTTTAATGCACTTATTTCTTTTATACCATGTATTCGTGTATTACACTTTATCCATTTTGTTGTCCTTTAATATATCAATTTTCTTTATAACAATTATTAGACGAGTACAATTGAGATGGTTAAAATTTTATCTTGATGAACGTGGATATACAAGGTTGTCCCAAAAATCCAACCTTTAAAGTCCGGCTTGGCGGCAGGTTCCACTGAGCGTAGCGATGATGCCGCGCCGCGGCAAAGCAGTGAACAGGAGAAGCACAACACTGATTTTACGCAAGATTTTTCTGAAGAGGGAAGGCATTATGCAGAGAGAACGTCAGGATTATCAGATAATAAACAGGACACGGAAGAGACCGTTGTAGGACTAGAATTTATGGCAATCACATGTCTCTGTTTTTCCCCTGGAAATTGGTACGCAGAGTCGATGGGTAATTGTTCGAAAAAAAGTTTGCCCTTTTACCCAGCAATAGGTGTAAGAAACTCCCTTAAGAAACTTTCTAAAGGAAGGACAAACATTCCTTCGAAGTTACCCATCGACTCTCATCGACTCGAAAAAAACCGAAACATGTGATTACTATAAATTTTATAGCGGTCATAACAGACCCGTCGTGCGCCTCCCTAAATCCTTCAGAAAATTGTTTCTTAAAGTCAGTGTTGTTCGAACCACGGTCGAGAGAACATCTCTACAGACTCGTGCTCCAAGTGACAGTGCATATGTTTTCAAATATAAACCGTGATCGTGAGTGTGGACATATTTCATAGCATCTGTTCTTCTCTTGTTCATTGCTTCACCGCGTCGAGACGCCAACGCTACGCTCAGTGGAATCTCCACCGTGTCGAGTTGGACTTGAAGGTAGGACATTTTTGGGTCAATCCTATATATCTACGTTCATTAAGAGAAAATTTTAGCCATCTCAATTCTACTTGTTTTTCTCTCTCTCTCTCTCTCTCTCTCTCTCTCTCTCTCTCTCTCTCTGGTTACGACTTCGTAGCTGTTCATAATTAAGATGTCACTGAGTTAAAAGGTTAATAATTAGATGCTTGCGTTATGTCTAAATGCTCGCATTATCTGCCATTGTTACACGTGCATTATTTGAGAACAATTTTTCCTCTTCCAGAGTATTTATTTTGCGTATGATTACGGGTAAACTTTACTTTACGGGACCAAAAATCTTTGCCTTTCTCCTATAAATTATTATCTATTTATATATAAGCCAGTAGATTTAAAGTTATGGATGCTTAAAGTTGAGCAATCTGCAGTGTTTTTGACAGGTAAGCGCGCCGCCATATTGGCTTGTAGTGACGGTCGCGCGGTTACCTGTCAAAACCACTGCAAATTGCTTAACTTTGAGCAACCATAGCTTTTGAACCATTGATCCTAAAGGATCGAAACTTCGATTCTCAGGTTCTCCTCGATCAAATCTACTGGATTACATACTAAATAGATAATAATTTATAGGAGAAAGGCACAGATTTTTGGTCCCGTAAAGTAAAGAGCAGCCATAATTACCTTTGAGCACCGCGAACGGAATATATTTTGCGTAGTTTTTATTGCGATATTTGCGTTATTTTAATATCGAGTTCGAGATACACGCGTTTCCACTTTCTAGCGGCGACGTCGCGTAGACGGAATACCGGGATATTGTCCTTTGTCCTCAAAAACAGTGTGAACGCAAACGAGTAAATTTCCCAGGCGCGCGTTGCGCGTGCGAAATCGTCAACTCGCTAGGATAAGTGGTACATATTTCGAAGTTGCAGCTCATTGCTAGGCTCTGGCATTGAGCACCCCTTCAATGTGCTTATGCTCTCGAGTATAAGCATATTATACGTACAATGCGTCGCTGTAATTACCGTCATATATGAATTTCCATCGCAAATAGCGCTTCGTTTATTTAATCAGCTCAACACTGTTTGTTCGCTGCAAACGGGAAAGATCGTTTTCCTTTCACCGGCGTTCTCCCCGGTCTGTTACGCGGAATTATTTATGCAATACGGACGGATTGTTTTTCTGCTGATTTATACGGAAAAAGGATTCGCCATTAATCGCGAGGAGCAAAGGCTTTTTAGAAATTCCGTTAATGCTTGCTGTACAAACGTTCTTTATTCGAGCATCTGTAATCAACTTTTGATTATAAGCTGGAAATAATATTTATATTGCGATGTTCAAATTTGAAAATTACTGTTCTTCTATTTGAGAGTGCTTTTTATAATAATATATTATATTACGGAATAATTAATTTTATGTTCCAAGTCGAATCTTTTGAATAATTTTCACTCTCGTTACAGAAATGAATATGTTTAATTATTTATTTGTGTCGAACATTTTTAAAAAATGATTTGATCGCGCACGTTTTCTTTGGGTCAGAGTTATACTTAATGCGTTCCAATTAACGAGTATGTCACGCGGATTAGAGAAATATGGGTTGAATATTTTTAAAAAATGAATCGATCACTTTTCGTTTTGGTAAAATTTGTTATACGAGACAAACACCTTGCGCACGATGTTAATTTCGTAATAGTGTTACGATTAGACAGCGGATCTTTATGCAAAATAAAAATTTTCTACCTGAATGACAAGCTGGAGCGAACTAGAAATTTATTTTCTCTCTTAACATGGTTAATAGGTTGAAAATAATATAGCAGTATTTCGAAATTCTTCTAATATGTTTACCGCTTTAAATTACACCTACTTAGCTTTGTTGTAAACGCATAAAACCCGCTGTCTAGTTATGATCAACGAGTGCATCATGTGTATTAGCAAAATATGGAGTATTTTATTGAAATATTTTCGATCGTAGAAATAGAAGAGTCACAGCGCAAGTAAACATTCTTCGGCGGTTCCGAATTAACTTTTCCCGATTTCCACATACCGAGTCACATTCGTTAGGAGGTTGTTTCGGTCGATGTAAGCCGAATCGGTGACTGTCGCAACGCGAAAGTAAAATATTCGTTATCCGCGCGAGCGTTGCGAACGCACGCCTATCGCAGCGAGATTGGCACGTTGCGTAATATTTTCGGCACACGGTTCACCCCTGTGTCAATAACCAGCATTTTCTACGACATCCAATTATTCTGAATCGTGTTTGAAACTTTTGACGCATGATATAACGTTCTATGTACCACGAATGTGGACCAGTATCCGAAGTTATTTGAAGAGAGAAATAAAGAAAAATACACGATAGATGTAAAAGGGAGCGGAGAAGTGTAAAGTAATTTTCAAACGCAAGCCGGAAGTGGGTACTCGTCATTATTAGCACGCGGTTTCTATATGCAAATTTACATTTTTCACCGCGAAACATTGCAAGGCGAAGTAGAATTTTATTTTCAACGTTAATATCGTGGTTGAAGAATGTTATTTGAAAATGGAGCTGCGTTGACGATGGAATTACCGGACCCGTCAAAATGATGGATTTTAAGTTCTTTGTTTTACCGTAAAAGTGCTTTTGTAAACTCATGCTGCTATTTGTTAATTTTGTTATTTTTATAAAGTAATATCTGGTGCTGCAAGGAAAAACGACGCGTCACAATTTCGAAAAATTTGAGTTTGTGCATTAATTGAGCTTTACGCTACAGGATTTACGTATTTACCAGAAAAAAAGTCATGAAAACAAATTCGAAAGGCTCGAAAAAATAATGAAATTTAACCGATGTCCTGTGTCAAAGTGATCAAAACTTTGAACGGCAATTCCTCGAAAGTGAAAATATGACATGCGACGTTCTTCCAGACAACCACAGATACAGCAGCGCGCAATAATGCTCGGCCGCGCTGAAAAAGACGATAACTTTTTAAACAACAAGAGCAATTAGTTTACTACAGGATGTGAAAAGAAATTTTTTCAGAAATTGCAATTGATCGGAATTGTAGAAAAAATACTAAAACTTGCATTTTCAACTTTTTTATGTGGGTGTATATAGAAAATTAAAAAAAAATACGTTTTGTAGATCTGTTTCAATTGTATCCACTGCGAAAGTTTCATCGAAATCGGTCGATGCAGGAAAAAACGACAGGCATTGAAACATGTAAGATCCTTAGATTTATTGCAGCGAGAGGCCGAAAATCGTGAAAATCTGCAAATTTTACAATCTTTAAACTTTGTAGCTCATTGCAACGTCGACCGATTTCGACGACATTTTTACAATATGTTTAATTGACACCGATCTACAAAACGTATTTTGTAAATAGTTGAAAATGCAACTTTTAGTATTTTTTTTACAATTCCGATCAATTGCAATTTTTCAACAAATTTCTTTTCACATCCTGTAGCGAACAAATTGCTCTAACTCTCCAAAAAATGTTCAAATCGTATAGTACAATAGTAAAAAAGTTATCGCCTTTTTTAGAGCTGCCGAATATTATTGCACGCCAGCCACTGTATGTATATTGCGAATCTTTATGCATTTATGGCTTATAAAAATTTGCGAGAAATGCTTCAACAGAATTTAGTACGATTTTTTATTTATTTTGGATCTACAAACGCTATCACCAATGAAAATAGAATTTTATTTGGTAGCACATTCTTAAAATTTCTCTACAAAAATTGAAAATTGCATAAACGTCCGCAGTTCGGTAATACGAATTAGTCGTTTCTATAAATTCCTCGAATAGTGTCATCGACCGGTGCTATAAATGCACGGTCCATTTATTATGGATAGGGAGAGACGTAATAAATATCGGTTCAATTTTCGGCACGAAAGCGTCGACGCTGATTAAAAGAGGACAATGGTGTTCAACCATTTTAAACGCGATTTTCTCATGTATTAATCACCCGACGTGCACGACACTCCCGTCTGACGTGCTGAGTAATTCGAGAGGGAACAGAACGATTTTTTCGTACGGCGAATCGTGACGAGGCTAACGAAAATAGCACCGTACAAAGACAATAGCGCGTGACGACCTTAAGGTTAATGTACGGAATTTTACTACCTTCGCGTCGATAGACTACACACTTCCTCTCTGTCTCTTGCTTATCGTTCATCAAACAACTATCAGCTTTTATCTCGCCGTGAAACTAGGGTTCGGTTAAAAACTGCTAATATTACCTTTACGCTCGAACTACGATTTTACATCACTTCGTGGAAAGATCGCATTTATTATACGCAATTTTTACAACATTACATGTCCGGAATAATTAATCTATTGAATAATTTTCTTAAAAGTGACGGGTTCTGATATTTTTAATTTACAATTATTAACCCTTTGCACTCGGAGCTATTTTAACTCGGAAATTAAACATTTCTTCTGACCTAGAATAATTCCATTCTATATAATTGTTTTCATTTTATGGATATGAAATTGATATAACACCTCACACAATACTTAAATGTTTAGTAATTGATTAGATACCAACATATATTTAATGATGTAAATAATATTGTGCGAATAATGATATAATAAATAGCGGTGACTCCGAGTCACCACTCGAGTGCTAAGGGTTAAGATTGTAAATGAGAAATTATTTAACAAATTTATTTCTTTGGGCACGTATCACAAAAGAGTTCTTATATTTATAATGTAATATAAAATACTTCATTTCTGAGCAATTGCTATATACAAAATATGAACCAAATTTTTTGGAGTAATTGTTCGATTTACGAGTGGATTTTCAATTTATCAAATAAGTAAGGCAAGGTCTCACAGACCCACCGAAGTAATATATTGTATTATAGAAATAAATACTTTTTTCATGAATATAACATTAGGTATTGCTCGAGAGGCTTGCATTTTTCAGAGTAAAAACGCAGAACCACGAAATTAAATTTTTAAATACACTCAGGTCCGACTCGCTGTCACGCGTTCTTACAATGTTACAATCGATCTAAAATCTCTGAGGTCTGTGAGAGCCCACCTAACTAACGGCGGGTTAAAATTAACCCTCCGCCGACAATATTGGCTTTTTACCAACATTTTTATTATTCCGTCGAAGTCTGTAATTCAACGTCCAACTGTTAGACGAAATGATGAAAGAAAAAAAAATAGAAATTCTTCCTGTAATCCATCGGAGGGTAACTCGCAAGGGGAGATAATGTATAGAGATAGACTCTTAAAAAACGTCACTGTACCTTCCCACCTATTCTGATTCGCCGACGAGATGGCGGGTGGCGTCGATTCGTAAATGAAAAATGCGGCAGATTAAAAAATATGTCGGGCCTCTGACGGAATGAAGATTATCGGTTCGCGGCGGATTGAAATGGAAATATGAGAGCAGACACGCATCGACGCAGACAGGCGGGGAGGCGATGCTCCACGGAGAAGGAGCTGAAAAGCTGAAAAGCGTGTTTGAAGTGCGTGCGGGGGTGTGCGTGCGGCCCTCGGACACAGAATAGTATCCGCTCCCATGGGCGTCTGCGTTCGGAGGGTGCGAAACTCTGTACGCAAGATGAAGCGGTGCCGCGTCGCGTCGCTTTTGTGCGTACATACCTCTTCGGTATACCTTTCGCCGTTCACTCCTACAATTAGACCAGCCCTCGGACTCATTTCGGTGCTCCCCGGGCCGTTTTTATGAGAACGAAACTCTCGGAGAAGAGCGGCCCGTGAGACCGGAGGAAACGATGAGAAACGATGAGAAACGATTCCGAGAAAAAACCACCGGCCGTTCGCCCCGAGACGTTTCGACAGAATCACGACGTGTCGTACATAGCCACGTTCTCTGCTTCTAACCGCTCCGAACTGTTGCCAACCTGCATGACTATTTCTCAACCTCTCTTGCGCATTCCTCTTTCGCGCGACTCCTTATTAAGAGGCATTAAGTAAACGCGACACGGTTTTAACGACTACGACGAAATTGTACTGCAAACGCTCGGAAAGGCCCTGTATCAATTAACCTCTCTGGAGCTCTTCACGGTTATTTTCACTGCTCGAGTAATCGGAATTTCTTTGTCGGCGACAACTGCTTTCAAGATCATCGGTACACATTGTACATCCAACGCGTTCACGCATTGTCAGGTTGCTGTCGATCAACCGTCTTGCGCGTGCATTGGCCATGTTCCAAAATGACACGGTGCAATTTTTATGCAATTATCGTTAACCAGTTAACTGCGTTCAACGTGTGTACACGTCGATCCGAATCTCTTGTGCGGCGCAACGTCGATAACCTTTTCAAGAACGAATTGTTAATTTTTTATCGAATAATAATGTAACCCTTCCTCGTTTTTCGTAAAATTTATAATAGAACCATTTGCCCTGCGTTCGACGCGTAGACACGCCATCGTTTGATTTTAATTCCTTAGTTTACTAAATTCCGCAGTTAAGAGATTAATGACGCGCGTGTAAAGTCTTCCGCTGAGAAGTGTTAATTCGAATTATTAAAAGAACGCTGTTTTTTTATAATTGTTTACAACTTCACTAACCAAGTATCGGAGAGTGACAACTCGAATCTTCGGAAATAAAAGATAAATTCACGATTTAGATCGTCGTGTTCGTGTCATGCTCAAAAAACGGAGCACAGGAGACATTTGTTTTAATCCTGGAGAGTCGATTAGTAGCATAAAAATGAACGCAGATGTTCACCGAGTCTTCAACTACGTTCGCAGAATTGTCAGCAACGTGGTTAAGTCGAAACCTTTTGTGTGCAAATGGCGTGCCATTTCGGATTCATCGTTACCTTAATCAGCATGGCAAAATGCCGGAATTTCAGACTTTCTGCTCCTCAGAAATCGCAGTGACGCTCTCGCTGTGGGAATTGTTAAATCAATTAAAAGTCATTAGAGAGCGCTAGTTGGAATTGCTTGGTAGTTTCCAGCGGTGAATCCAGCTAATTATGATCTTAAGTTCGTGATTTAGTCGATTCGGTATCATTCGCTACTCGAGATTATTCCCGGTCTCTTCAGTTTTCGATTCGTGTAATCCAGAGGCACGCTAGAGCTTCCTTAATCGCTGAGGTCTTGTACCTTTTTTCAAGGACAGGCTCTTCGGTGCGTGTGTTCCATTGGACACGCCTGTCGTTTTATCTGTGAAACGGTAAACATTTGCTGAAGAGCCGTGCGTTGGCTTGCCTGATCTCGAGACCAAAAGGTGCCGCACGCCGCCATGTGACAAACATGGCCGACAAAAGAGACAGTATCCATCACCCATTCCTCAAAACCTCAAACTTTAATATTCCTCCTCTTCTATCCTCCGAATTCTTGAAACAAATGTTCGAGATCGTCTCCAACCCTTCGTTAATTTCAACATTTCCCCTCAATTTTAAATTTAAACGTCTGCGCTATTCATTTTCCTAGCAAAAATTTCGTCGCGCATTGTCGCGTAACTTCGTGGTACATTTCGATTTAATTGCATGTTCTTTTATTCTGAACGCTACTATAACTATTCAAGAATGATTTTAGACAAATTTGTACAAGCGTCTACATTGGACCAAATTTACTACGATACATAGTCAGTTATTTCCACTGTTAGTACCGCAAATATTATCCTTCTCCATAATACATAGCCAAATTCATAGTCGATCAATACAATTAGCAACGTTGCAAGTATTGTTATTTTCCAACATACAGGGCGTTCTAAAAATGTACTTCCTTGAAGTGGTGAGATTCCTAAGCTTATATGAAGTAACTTTTACTTTCGCGAAAAGTTTGGAAAAGAATCATTCTTTGGCTTTGTTAAACCCTCGCCGTGCTTTAACGAGTCACACTCTCGCGATTAAGATTTTTAAACAAAGTCTAACAGGTACGAAGTTTTCCCCTTTCTTTTTAAATTAAAAATAAAATTATTGACATAACTGTAGTCATACAAAAAATATAAATTTTCCTTTCTCTTCTACGACATTTCTCGGGGTAACTGTACAGAAAAATACATATACGAGGACAAGGGGTTAACGAATTATCGAAAAACGCGGATTCAATCAGCACGGTTAGGTTAGGGTTAGTTAGCTGTGCTCTGATTGGCCCCGCGTTTTTCATTAATAACTCTTGAACGAAACCGCGGAGAACATTTTCGCGAAGGAAAAAATTGTCGCAAATTACCTCAAGACTCGCTTTTTTCAAGGAAATACATTTTTGGAACACCCTGTATATGACGATTCAACCATTCCTATATTTCTAACTTCATTTCGAATGTGTAGAGTTAAATCAACGCAAGTTAAATTAACCCCTAGCCTTACGATTTATTTTACGGTTCCAGTGATTACAACTTTTTTGTAGTTCGCGTTATTTCTTAAAAAAGAGAATATTTATATCTATCGTATGCTTTATATATTCTCCAATCACATATCTATCTATATCTATATCTATAAAAATGCTGTCCTGACTCGCTCACTCATCAACGCCCAGGCTAAACCCTTGGACATAGAAAGCTGAAATTTTGCACAGAGGTTTCCTTTACGATCTATACAAGGGATAAGAAAGGATATTTCGAAATTCAACCGCTAAGTGGGTGAAAAGGGGTTGCAACGTTTGTACAAGGAATATTTCGTTCGTGGTCGGATTTACTTGAAACTTGGTCTTAACGTTCATCGATACAATTATTTCGCTTTAAAGTTGTCTTATTTCCGTAAATGTATCTGGAAACTAATGTATGAGTACGTAATTATTGTCTTATCGCTAAACCGTTGCTTCAAAGTTAACCGTCAGAGAGATCTACGGAGCAACGCGAAAAGAGAAATGGAATTGAACGGCATAGATTATCATCGATCGGTAGAAACCGATAGCCCCAAATATGTTTCGGGACAATTTTGTAACGTTTACGTCTCGAGGCGCGAAACTACCCACACCGCGACTGCCGCGAGAGGGCCACGACGACGAAAGAGATACTTTAAGTATAAACGAAATAGTCATAACCCTTAGGTACGTCGTAGTTTTTCAAGAATCAACTCTTTATAAATTCAATTCAAACTTATATTTGACAAATGCGGTAAAATGGTGCAAATAAGCCTAAAAATGGCATCAATTTTTAAATCTAAAATGGCGACATGACATAAAATTAAAATTGTACAGGGGAGAGTGGGGGGTTGAAAGGTTTTATTTTCCGATGGCATTAAACGGTTTCCTGTGCGAGCGAAGCCGCGGGAAAAAGCTAGTCTTCGATAAGTACATTAACGAATCCAAAGTGAAACTTTATTTCGATTTGAAGGAAATTAGTTGCATACATATTTGTTAGACTCTGTTCAGGATCTTCGTCGCGAGTCAGACACGATATTGTAGGGAAAGGGGTTAATGCAAAACTATAAAACGCGATGATTCTCGCATCGAACACATAGTTTCGTTCGCAAGAGAAGAACAGCCTTTCTTTCGGGATCGTTTCAGTCAACTATGATACAGTTACCGTCGCTCGAGTCTCGGGTGGTTGTTCAATCAAATTGCATAACAATCGATTCTAAAGGGACGAAACCGGCTGAAGCTCCGGATAAAAACACAATACGTGGCCATTTACAGAAATCAGTTGAACTTTCGCGCGATCGGCGGCTCTAATAAGAGCACAATTGGCCAATCAGAAGCGAAATACTTGAATCGGCAGCTATCGGGCGAAATTATTTCCAGCGGACGTCCGTGAGTCTCTTGTCCGCTTGTGAATCGTGTCCTCGCGAAAATGATCGCGCGACATTACCCTCGGCAGAGCGATGTTCGTGTCCGTCCGGTCTATTACGGAATGCGTTCAATCAACGCAGTTTGTCCACGACATTGTAAACAGTGCGCCGCGCCGGTCCGGTCAACGGTCACTCCGACCCCTCGAATGCGTTTGCACGATGATCGTGCTTAATTTGCCGTCCGATTTCGGTGAAAAACCATTCACCGTGCCACCGTTCGCGGACTTATTGTCAGCGTCGCGTCACACGAAAGAATTAATTGAACCTCTGCCGTTCCGATTTTCTATTTAACCTTTTTCAATAAATTTTTATATCCGACGATATCACCGCAGGGACTTTATCGGTTCAATGGAAATATTCTTCCGATTAAAATGAGTCCAAACACGCCCTCTACGCTGCAATTTTTACGAGCAGAATACGAAATATTCCCTCCCCGGTTAAGTGCAATTCTTTAATCTGTTTTAACAATATCGCTGTATACGCGTAATCAGTCCACTGGAAATGTCCTTCTGATTGAAACGAGTCCAAACACGCCCCATAACCTCTCGTCTTCACAAGCACCCTAGAAAACGAAGCCCCTCCCCGGTTAAGCGAAAAATATTCTCAATTTTAACGCAGACCGCGGAGCTGTTCGATGTACGCCGTGTTTGGGCTCGTTTCACCGCGGAAAACGTCCGTCGATTGGCGACATTTTCATAATGACACGATAACGTACGTTGTTCTATGCGCCAGGTGAAAACTACTCCCGCGGAAGAGGGCACCTTATTGTTATGGAGATTCGATTCGCGCTCGCTTGAAAAAACTGGTTTTGTTGTATTTTTTTTTTGCGCATATTTATCGTACATTGTACTGTCACGAACGGATCGTAAATCCTCATGCAAATTTAGATTTCCTAGATTACGTCGCAAGAACCGGAACTAAAATGAAAAATCCGCTTCTTCGTTTTTTCCTATTCCTGGTCCGTGGCTGAGGTTGTTTTAAAGGGTTTGCGAACAAAAGTCCCGGCAAGACTCGCGTTTTGTTGCATTCTGCGGCCCCTTGTACGCTGTAAACGCACAAAATCCGCAGTCTGGTAAGACAATTCTTCCGCCACCCTCGCTGCCGGAGCCCATTACCAGGCGTTACCAAGTTTTTCTCGCCGGTTTGTGTGGTCGCGCGCGCGCTCCACCCCCGTACGTGCATGCACGGGGAGCTGCGAAAACAAAAGTGCTACGACCCGGGGGTTGCGTGTTACCGAGTAGGAGTAGCGATGTTTACGCGAGCCTGACCCAAATGCTGTTGATACATGCTCCGAATTTTCGCCAGGGACGACACAAAAGCGCCCTTCGACCACCCGCAGCGGATAATTAAAAACACGACGCTCATTGTCCGCTTCGCCGGCAAATATAGGATTATACAAATTAAGCGTCGCATCTTCAGATTGTAATTAAACGCTAACTATTCGAGACACGTCTGGCCGCGTTATTTTATCGCGCCCGTTACCCGCGTTTATTTTCGCTGCGGCCTCCATCGTACGTTCTGCTGGTCATGTCGCCGGAGAAATTGGTTGTAATCAGACGTTGCTTCGTTGATCGAAAGGATAAGCTGGTCGTAAAAGCCCTTTTGGTCAATAATAAGATGCATTTATGGAATATAGTGCTACATACGTGAACGCGTGACAGATGACTAAACAAAATAGTCCCTGTATCAGAAATCAAGTTTCAAATAATTTTTATTTTATTCCAATCTGATAATGTGTCACTCAACTTGAATAATTCTATGCAATCGCGGCGAAAATCGTGACAGAAGACCAAACGAAAAACTCTGTGGTCAGAGGAAGGTTTCAAATAATTAATATTTTATTCCAATCTCTAACGTTGTGATGCTCAATTTGAACAACTCCGTGTAATCTCGACGGGTTCTAGGTTAGGTGACCAAACAAAAAGTCCCTAGCAAAAGGCAAGTCTAAAGTGATTTGTATTTCCAACTTGGCGTTGTGACACTCAATTTGAATAATTCTATGCAATCTGGACGGAAACCATGATAGAAGACCAAACAATAAAGTCCCTAGTCAGTGGAAGGTTTCAAATAATTAATATTTTATTCGAATCTAATGTTGTGACACAAGAATTGGACAACTCCGTGTAATCTCAACGGGTTCTAGGTTAGGTGACCAAACAAAAAAAGTCCCTAGCATGAGACAAGTCTGAAATAAATGATTTGTATTTTCCACCAATTTGGCATTGTGACACTCAATTTGAATAATTCTATGCAATCTGGACGGAAACCATGATAGAAGACCAAACAAAAAAGTCCCTAGTCAGTGGAAGGTTTCAAATAATTAATATTTTATTCGAACCTAATGTTGTGACGCTCAATTTGAACAACTCCGTGTAATCTCGACGGGTTCTAGGTTAGGTGACCAAACAAAAAAAAACCCTAGTAAGAGACAAGTCTGAAATAAATGATTTGTATTTTCCACCAATTTGGCGTTGTGACACTCAATTTGAATAATTCCATGCAATCTGGACGGAAATCATGATAGAAGACCAAACAAAAATGTCCCTAGTCAATGGAAGGTTTCAAATAATTAATATTTTATTCCAATCTAACATTGTGACACTCAATTTTAACAACTCCGTGTAATCTCAACGAGTTCTATGGTAGGTGACCAAACAAAAAAGTCCCTAGCAAAAGGCAAGTCTCAAATAATTTGTATTTTATACCAACGTGACGTTGTAACACTCAATTTGAATAATTCTATGCAATCAGGACGGAAACCATGATAGAAGACCAAACAAAAACGTCCCTAGTCAGTGGAAGGTTTCAAATAATTAATATTTTATTCCAATCTAACGTTGTGACACTAAATTTGAACAACTTCGTGTAATCTCGACGGGTTTTAGGTTAGTTGACCAAACAAAAAAGTCCCTAGCAAAAGGCAAGTCTCAAATGATTTGTATTTTATACCAACTTAACGTTGTGACACTCTATTTGAACAACCCTATGCACTTATGACAAATCACGTGATGGATGGCCAATCAAAAAAAGTCTCTGGTTAAGAGACAAGTCTCAAATAATTTGTATTTTACAACAAAAAATTCAGTTTGATGATACTCAAATGATCCCGCATAATCTGAACAAGTAGCGCGACGAGCAAAACAAAAAGGTCCCTGGAGAAAAGAGAAAAATCAGAGTAACAGGCGAGTTTGTTTCGCCGTGGAAAGCTGTTATACGCGTCGACAGTGAAGATACGGCTAAACGAATGACGGGTCCTCTGGCCAGTATCGTTTTAGTCCGTTGGAATTTCATAAGAAAATGTTTTATGCCTCGAAAAGGACGATCGCGTCTCGAGACGGCTGCGCAGCGCGCCGCCACGAAAAACGGAAGTATTTGCGCGCGTGTCACGATCCCACCGGTTGCCGACCTAAAGGGAATTGAAATCTTTTTTATCGGACCCTCCGTGAAATTTCATGGATTTCCAATGACTCGACGGGGCGGATCTCGTAAGTGTATCTACACAGACTTCAGCCCCGCGTATCCCAAGTCTCTGTATTTCACCTAATTCCCCGGAGAAGAATTTGGTTCGTTTACCGACAACCGCCCCCGTCCGCCTCTCTCTCTCGCTCTCTCTCTCTCGTTCTCTTTCTATCCTTTTCCTCCGTCGTGTTTGCTTTAAAACCGCCCCAACGATTTCTTTTATTGGTCCGTTACGATCGTCGACGATCGGTTTCCTCGTAACTGTCGTTGAACCTGAAATACTGCTTGTTTCGTACTGGTTCCCTTTTTCCCTCGCAGTTAATGACGATGTTTTTCACCACTCGAGCTACCGGTGTCTCGAATGTCTTTTTGATGGACAATTATTTTAGAAAATATTCTCTATTCTCTATTCTCTATTCTCTATTCTCTATTCTCTATTCTCTAATTTTCCCCTTCCTTTTCATTTTCTTTCTTTCTCCCTTTTCTTTTTCAATCAAATTCGTAGATAATGTTTTCCAAGGCGATGCTCTTCAAAATTTCGTGGCCATCAGTGTTATCGGATTGATTTTAGAGAAGGACCTATTACCCGTTTACCTTCTAAATATTTTTCTCACTACGAGACACAAGTGTTCTCGTTAGATCGTGGATTTTCGTGGAAATTTAAATTCGCTAAACCGAGGCAGAATAGAATACTGTTTACCGTATCAAAGTTCCGGTACGTCAAAAGTAATATAGAGCAGACCGAAATTCTTTGAGAAGTTACTATCCAGCTCGCTCCCCGAAATCCGTGTAAGCTATACGTCTCTTTATTATAGTTTCAAGTAATTTTCTTCCGCTACAGTCCGACATTAGTTTTAGTTTCTGGGTCAGGTTTTAAACAGCCCCGAGCTACGCCTCGCGCTCGTGCAAGATTCTATGTATATGCTCTACGTATATTCGATGTACTTTTATCTAACTATCGCAGTAAAAAAACAAGACAGTATAATTATACTAAAAGTAACAATGATACGCGACGTACGCGTCACTGTAATTTCCCAGGCTATCTTTCCAAATCGAGCGAAATGTCGGAACATTATTAATTAGAAGCAAATTACGCAGCGAATATTGTATATTCCTACGTTTCTATGTTCCATCGCGATTTCTCTTTTCTCGATTTCATATTAATTTCTCATCGCTAGACAGCGGATTTTTATGCAAAATATGAATTGCTTATATTTATTGCAGGGCATAGGAAGCAAATTTAATTTCTCTCTTTCGTAGTTTTATTAAATTGATATTCTCAAATTCCTGTATTCTCTCTACAACTTCAAATTACACCATCTATTTCTGTCATAAATGCGCACACAAATGGACAGATGAATTGCAAGCGAAAATATTCATGGAACGTAGAAATAATATTTCCAATCCATTCAGATTATTAACCTTTTGCCGTACCTTTTCTTTTACAATTACAGCGATTAGAACGTCTTCATGTACAAAAATGTCGTAGAAGGGAAAAGAAAATGTATATCTTTTCTATGGCTACATTCGCTTTAATGCTCAAGCATTAATTACAAACGAATCGTGTTTTATTTTACCTATAAAGAAACGCGTAACATTCATATTTGTTAGACTTTAATAAGATCTTAATGGCGAGTCTGACTCGTTAAAATACGGCAAGGGGTTAAAATGATTAACGAGAGATATAAATATCTGATAGCTTGCAACGAATGCGGGCGATTTTTAGTTTGCATAAAAATCCGCAGTCCACTCTTCTGCGATGACACAGTTAGCCTTGAAGAAACGGAGCCGTGTGCATGATCGATACTCGCAAAAAGGGCCGACGAAACAGCCGTGTTTCCGGGTCGAATTGTTATCGAGTTAGCGGGGGGGGATCCATTAACAATTATATAATGATTCGATGAACCTGACGAAACTACCGTGCTCGATACCATCGGAGCCCGCATATAGTACGTAAATCCTAGAATCGTATTAATAACTCGCAACACAAGTCAATTATCCCTAATGCAGAACACGCAATCCATTCGCTGATCGTTATCGGCTGGCAGTTTATCTGCACACTGGACGCCGGCGAAATACAGTACACAATGGATCCCACAAAGTAGCCTTACCTGTGTAACATCGTGTCGGTAGTTTCGCAAATTAACCAAGACAAAAATCTCCGAGGATCAGAGCGCTCTTTCACACCAGTTTGATTTACATTCGTAATCGTGTAGAATCACGATCAACTCCGTCTCCGAATCGCAACAACTCTTTCTATTAATCTTCAGAAAGCAATCCCGAACAGGTTAGCGAAATGAAGATGTCGCGAAGCGCAAAGAAATATGTACAACCAGAGATGTTGCACGCAGTAAAAAAGGATTTTCGTGTCGTGAGAAAATTTTCTTTCTCTTCGTGTCGCTGTTGGATATTGCAAATTGCACGAGGAAAAGTTCTCGTGTCGTTGCAATCGAGGGAAAATAATTAGATGGCTCTTTTTATATGAAACATGCTTTATGAAAATTGCAATTAGAGAAAACTATACTCGTTCTGGTAGAGTACTATATTCCAAAGGAGATAAAACACATGCGAAACATTCTGTATGACAATTGCAATTGAAGGGAAATGTATTCGCTCTGGTAGGAACAAATAAATAATAAAAATACCATTAGAAATGTAAATATACCTTCGGCAACGTGCGCAATCAAGAAATATGAACGCTTAATTACGAATTCGGTATTTAAGAATTTTTAAAATTATTTTTATTTTTTGCACGAGTATTTCGAAGCTGTAAACTCGCATTTATTGCACATTTTAAAACGAATAGAATCGTCGAAATAAAAACAGTTAAATAATTGCCCAATGATTCAACAAGGGACCATTAATTTCACAAGAAACACATGTTAAGCAGCTATTTATCTAAATTACACACACACAGCTACCTGTCCGGAGTCTCGCGCCGAACCCCGTGGATCTCGCGCGGCCATTTTTCACTCTCGTCTCTCTCATCCGGGCCGCGAAGTGAGCGGTACAGCAGATTGTAATTTCACACACTGTTGTGGGCTCTTACTTAAACCTGTGCAGTTACGGAGTTAAACCGGTCCTTCGGGAACATTTCGCTCGCTTCAGTTGGAAAACGTTTCGAGCGCGGCGTGCTCGGGCCCTCACAATCACTACCCCTAACTTTCGCGGCGGAAGTTCAAGCGGAACAGAATATAATCGTTTTCCCCGGGAAGACAGGAAACTTCGGCCAGGGAACGAGTGTCGATGCGCCGCGCCTGTAGAAAAAAAAAATAAGAAGAAAAGAATCAGTTAGCGAGAAACAAGAAGTTGAACAATCTCGCGAAGACGCTGTGGAAGAGGAGTATGGCTTCTGAACCGTCATCCGCGCGGATCATGGAGGTCGAATCGCGGGGAATCGTCGAGTTCGCTTGATCGTCAGCTTAATAAAGAAAGTTTGTAAATTTTCGGCGTTTTGTCGCGCGGTTAAGGGAGGATTGTGTTTGTCCGCGAGGCGGGACGTTTTTCGCGCGTCCTCTACCGAAAAAGAAAATTCGCGAGTTAGGATAAAGGGCGGTCTCGCATTAACTACGTTGAACTCCGAGGCGCGTATCGCCGCCGACGCTTAATGAAATTCCCCGTCTGGTCGGGGAAGACTCGGGGAACAAGTTCGCGTCTTTATCGTGAAAACGGCGAAGGAAAGCTGCCAACTCCATTTAGGGGTTGCTATCATTGCGCCGGGCCAGATACGCCGGCAGGTCGTTACGCTCCGAGCAGCAGGCATTACGGCACAAGCAAAGAGCCGCGTTCGCAATGTTCACCGATCCACCCGCTGTACCAACCCCTCTACCACCCCCCTCTACCCCACATCCGCATCCGCACATCCCCGTACTCGAACTCTAACTCGAACTCGACCGCGCCCGCGCGAACGTATACACGATCTGTCTTGCCCCGGGGCGTTTGTATAAAGGTAATTTCACCATAAATATGTACGGACGAGAGGCGGATGAAGGGAGGCGAGAAATACACGGATAGGGTTGGATGAAAGTGCTATGCCTGCTGCCGCGAAACTGGAGGACACCGCACACCAGTCGAGTACGCCGCGTTTAACGCTGCGCGACCCGGCTTCGGTCCTCTAACGCCGAAATATTGTTATTGCTTGTACCAGAATCTTGTTTGCTGAGCAATTAAGTGATTTCGAACGATGGATGCAGTTGGACCTCCTTTCGCACGCTTCGTACAAAGAAAACACAAAACTTCCGTTAACCGCTTGCCGGATTTTAACGTGTCGGACTCGAAGATTTTGATAAAATCTAACAAATATGAATGTTACGCCTTTCTTTTTAAACGAAATGAAATTTGATTCGTTTGTAATCGATATTTAAGCATTACAGTAAATGTAGTCATACAAAGAATATACATTTTCTTTTACCTTCTATGACATTTTTGGGGATAAAGACGGTTTAATCATTGTAACTAAGCAAAATTATATGGCAAGGGGTTAACGAATAATCATCGGATATCGTAGAAAATTTTCGTTGTTCGCAGAAGGAGTAAACTAATGCGATCTAAGCGAAAAACATTCTATTTAATCATCGTCCACCCCTAGTCTCAATTTCGATACTCAATAATTATTTGTTCTGTACATCGTTTGATTCAATGTTGAAGTACATCCTTTTATTGAATATTGAAATACATCGTTTGATTCAATGTTGATGTACATCCTTTTATTGAATATTGAAATACATCGTTTGATTCAATTTCGAAATACATCATTTTATTTAATGTCGAAATACATAATTTTATTTAATGTTGAAATACGTAATTTTATTTAACGTTGAAATACATAATTTTATTTAACGTCGAAATACATAATTTTATTTAATGTTGAAATACATAATTTTATTTAACGTCGAAATACATAATTTTATTTAATGTTGAAATACATCATTTTATTTAACGTTGAAATACATCATTTTATTTAACGTCGAAATACATAATTTTATTTAACGTTGAAATACATCATTTTATTTAACGTTGAAATACATAATTTTATTTAATTTTGAAATACATAATTTTATTTCATGTGGAAGTACATCATTTTATTTAATGGTTTAAATTGTGGATCGTATCATGTGATGGTTACGTAGAGGAAATAGGAAGTGCGAACAACCTAGATTTTTGCACGCCTGTTAGATTCTGTTTCGTGCAACCAGCGAGGCGCTACTGTAATTTTCTTGGAGTCCTGCGTTCGAGATGCACTACACATTTCAGATTGCAGTGCACCTCGAAATGTCTAGCCGTGATCAAAGCGTGAATTTGGGTAAAATTTTATTTCCACATATTCCATCGAAGATTAATCTGGTTCTTCGCGAGAGACCAACGCACCTCAATTTCGCTGCAGTCATTCAAAACCAATTTAAATCTGTGCAGCTATTCCGCGAATTTCAGATTGTAGTTATTTGGTTAATCACGTAGCGTGGAAACGAACATCTATTTGACTTCCGGGATTGCAACGGGAAAATATTTTTATTCGGCGAAGGATATTCATATTTTCATGTCATTGTTCCCGTGTGCTTGTCATTTTACTGGAGGCATTAAAAATCGATTAAAGCCCGCCTAGACAGCCAACTGATGTCGAATCGTAGTTTCCAGGAAATTGTGAATTTCGAAACACCACGTTCGTTTAACTTTTTCCATTACTACGTCGAGAACGTCGATTCGATATATTCCGAAAGTTTGATGTTTATTATATGCGTGTCGTTATTTGTCGCGAGAAACAACTTCACTGGCGACCAATTAAAATCCGCCTACCCACACTACTGATTTTAGATTATAATTTCATCTAGATCCGTGTTATGTGTATTTTTATATCATTATTACTTTTCGCCGAGAGGTCATCGTCATGTACGCTCGGTCGACAATCTCGCCATTAGCATGAAATGCCAATTAAAATGCTCGCAGCGCGAGATACTCGCTGATTTCGTATCATTATTTTTGTCGAATTCGGGGTTTTAAAGTCAACGTGAATTCGACATTTATGTAGGATTAAAAACTACGAAAATCATAGTCGAAATCATTTTTCCGTTTTGATCATCGGATGGCGGGCGCTCTTTGTGATTTCATGGGAGCCTACCTGAATCCTTTCAAATCCTTCTATTCAAATTCGTATTTACACATTTTTGAACCCGGTTCTGTCGCTATTATCTCTTTCAAGGGTTAACATAGATGACACGATTTTAATTGGCAGATAAACTAGACCCAACTCTTGCTATTCAGGAATAAGCTAACTTTGTAGTCGCACATTTCGTTTCACCCTTTCAACTTTCATCGACAAGACCGCCTCCCAACCACCTCCGACCAAAAGCCGTGTGTACCACGATTTTCCGCCGAAAAAACTCGCATGATATACTTTTTACTCAGGCAGCAATCAGTTCATTCTCTCCATCCACGGTCGATTTACTTTAAAAACGCGCTCGATTCCCGATCCCCGCCCTCTGGGGGTCCATGGACGGTGGCCACGCGATATTCCGAAAAAATATACCGAAAAAATATTCCGAAAAAGTTTCGACCGTCGGTTCAACGGTAGGGGGTGAAAAAAGTGTTTTTCTCATTTTTTCGGTAATTTGGTAGAGGGGCCGATAGCCCGGCTGCCAATTGGATCCTCGATTTCGGAGTCGTTTCACGCGAGAGCAGCGATGACGAAACGCGCGACGGGCCCGCGCGCGATGACCGCTATTAACCGGGGATGAAGGATTACAAACGATCGGACCGGAAATATGGAAAGTACGGTGGTCGACATTCATCGAATCCTCATTGCCATTTGTACCGGGAGGTCGGGGGACGGGCGGGGGCCGCGTTATAGGCGGTTTTCACGGGTTAATCCATCCGCTTCCATTTTCGCGCTCGTCCGCGCGCGAACAACGAGATCAGCGCGGCCGGCGCCGGTTTCGAACATTCCCAACAGTAACGTTGCGAGAAAACAAATCGCGCGTCATGTCGGTGGGAAATTCAACAGGTTGAGAAATAGAAGACCTTAGATTCGACTGGTTCTAAAGTTCAAGCCACTCGACGGAGGAGAAAGAGCCCAGCCACGAGCTTCCCTCCCTTTCTCCCCGTCTCGTTCTCCCATTCCCTCTTTCTCTGTCCGTTTCTCATTCGCTCCTCCGGTTTTGCTTTCTTTTCAACCCCTTTCAACCTAGACTCCAATTCCCTTCCGACGAAGAGAAGCTTTTATCTTATTCATTTTCTTCGCACGGTTGTTGCCGCTGCTTTCTTATCCATCACTGCTCGCTCCGTTTCTTTCCTACATCATTTTCTCCTTCCACCACCGCCAACCGTGTTGCTCCTCATATAACAGCCACGTTTACACCCCTTTCCGCGGGAACTGTAACTGGATTAAGGAGTAGGCGGAGGAACGGTTCCCAACCGCGATGGAAAAATTCTTCGCGTATTTTATTCATCTCGCCACAAAACGGATGATTGCCCGCCGCGCCGCGCCGGCCGCCGCGAACGCTCGTCCCGTATTTATCGAGTATCCGGCCGTGTTCTCCGAATGCCTTCGATTCGCACCAATTTGTTCGATGAAAAGCTTACGCGTGCCAGAACGGTAACTTTGTCTACCTCAACCTCTCGCACCACGATTTATTTGATCGTTGCATCGATTAAGACGTTTCTCGTCGTTCAGAATTTCCTGGAATAAGATACGCGATTCGCGTAATCGTAAAACATCGAAAAAATGTTAGAGAGAAAAAATTAATGTTTCTCCGGAGAGCTATAAGATGGTGTCAATCGTTTTTCATAGCTGGAGACGTAGCGGTCATGTGAATGCGAATTGACATTTTTTATTAAATGGATACTTACATTTTCGTTATAAAAAAAAGAAACCCGGAGCATATGACCGAAAAATAGACGGTGAACAATATTTTATCGAGAACGGTAACAGAGTTGTGGTGCCGCGCTTTCAAAGTTCGCTTCGAAAGTCCACACTCAAGGGATAAGATCATCTGGTACCACCTCTAAACCAGCATCGAGCTCTAAAAACACTGGAGACCACAGAATCTACCAACGAACGTCCTCACCGCCAAACGAGAATACGAAAAGCAAATCGCCTTTCAACGAATAGAATACACTCAAAATCCGTGAATCGCACGATTACCGAAGAAATCGAAGATCGATTCTCACGATCGGCCGGGGACCCAGGACCTCGACCCTCCGTGAAGTTATGTTTAGCCATTTCCGGGGAAGTGCTGCGGGTAGGATGAAGGGCTTTCAGAGGAGATCTTTCATCCCGTTGGTTCGATACAATCCCACCGTCTGGTCCTTCACCTTTTTTTCTTCTCTCTCGGTCCTCTTTTCAGTCTATCTACTTCTGCATGATCTCTTCGGGGCAACCCCCCGCGAGTCCGAACAGTTGGCCAACCCCCAGGGAAGGGAGCTGAAAAGAGAAAGAAAAAGGAAGAGAGAGAGAGAGAGAAGTGGGGGTTGCTACCGGGAATTCGCAACCCCTTCGAGTAGCTCTCGTAACATCGCTAATGCCTATTATATTAAACTCTCGTACCGAAGGGAGTATCGCGAGGGTTTTGTCAAGTGCAAACGCACAAAGCCAATTTGGGACGGCGTTTTAATCAAAAGTCGTCATAGTAACGGACGCGCGCGTCCCCGCGATTTTAAAGCGGACCGATCGGCAGAGAAATGTTTATGCGTTGTGCGCAGACGGCGTCCCGACAGCGGCCCGGCTGCCGTCGCCGCCGGCCCCGTCGCTGATTTACACTACTACCGGAGCCAATTAAGCCGGATACGCATTTAAGAGCACTCCGGGACAATGGCTCCTTCGGCCGCGCGCGTTTGAATAATTTTTAAACGCGGTTCAAAGCGACGCGCTCGCGTGCGCTCTTTCGCGCCGGTTAAATATTTATTCTCTTCATCCATTTGCTACCACTCGTCGAGACCCTTCTACACCCCTGTCCTCCTCTGTCCTCCTCTGTGCCCAGCGGCAACGGGTTTTTGTTAACGCAAAAGCATTTGTTCGACGCTGTGTTTCGCGACAACAGTCGCTGTTTCATGAATGCCGATCGAAATCGACGCCACTGATGGGTGAAACGGGGCTAATGTCGCGCTTAAGGGATTAATACCTGTACAAAGTATACCTCATTCTATACGCGAGAGCAGTGTATGCTTTTACGAACATTTCTCTATGGTTGAAACGAAGTGTCTTTGTGGGAACTGGTTTTGATCACTCGGACACTGGGCGCGCTACGATTTCTAAGCTTTCGGTTAGAGTGCTGAGGTATTCGGTCTGTGTTAGAGTATTTACTTCGGGCTGACATAGCCGTGTACCCTTTTATAAAAAGTTTATGGAATTGTAAAAAGTTATTCTTTGCTTCCAGTCATACGTATTGTGTCGATTATTGACGGTTACTGGCTAGACTGCAGATCTACATGCAAAATAAAGATTGCCCGCATCTATTGCACGAAACAGATTTATTTTTAATTTAAATTTTTTAAATATCTTAACTGTGTCACATTGCATTGATTTTGCTACCTGCGTAAAATTCAGTCTAATGATTACGCAAGACAGTTAAATTAAATATATAATGCAGTCAGCATTATTTCCAATTGTTAGCATTCCTAAGCTTGAAGACTACATGCAAAATAAATATTGCCTGCATCAATGGCACGAAACTGATTCATTTTTAATTTAAATTTTTTAAATATCTTAACTGTGTCAAATTGCATTCATTTTGCTACAATTGCATAAAATCAGTCGAATGATTAAGCAAGACAGTTATATCAAATATATAATGCACTCACCATTATTTGCAATTGTTAGCATTCCTTAGCTTGAAGACTACATGCAAAATAAATATTGCCTGCGTCAATTGCACGAAACAGATTTATTTCTAATTTAAATTTTTTTAATATCTTAACTGTGTCAAATTGCATTCATTTTGGTACAATTGCATAAAATCAGTCGAATGATTAAGCACAACAGTTATATCAAATATATAATGCACTCACCATTATTTGCAATTGTTAGCATTCCTTAGCTTGAAGACTGCATGCAAAATAAATATTGCCTGCGTCAATTGCACGATACAAATTCATTTTTAATTTAAATTTTTTAAATATCTTAACTGTGTCACATTTCATTGATTTTGCTACAAATGCGTAAAATTCAATCTAATGATTACGCAAGACAGTTAAATTAAATATATAATGCACTCACCATTATTTGCAATTGTTAGCATTCCTTAGCTTGAAGACTGCATGCAAAATAAATATTGCCTGCGTCAATTGCACGAAACAGATTCATTTCTAATTTAAATTTTTTAAATATCTTAACTGTGTCACATCGCATTGATTTTGCTACAATTGCGTAAAATTCAGTCTAATGATTACGCAAGACAGTTAAATCAAATATATAATACACTCAGCATTATTTGCAATTGTTAGCATTCATTAGCTTGAAGACTGCATGCAAAATAAATATTGCCTGCGTCAATTGCACGAAACAGATTCATTTCTAATTTAAATTTTTTAAATATCTTAACTGTGTCACATTGCATTGATTTTGCTACAATTGCGTAAAATCAGTCGAATGATTACGTAAGACAGTTAAATCAAATATATAATACATTCAGCATTATTTACAATTGTTAGCATTCCTTAGCTTGAAGACTGCATGCAAAATAAATATTGCCTGCGTCAATTGCACGAAACAGATTCATTTCTAATTAAAATTTTTTAAATATCTTAACTGTGTCAAATTGCATTCATTTTGCTACAATTGCATAAAATCAGTCGAATGATTAAGCACGACAGTTATATCAAATATATAATGCACTCACCATTATTTGCAATTGTTAGCATTCCTTAGCTTGAAGACTACATGCAAAATAAATATTGCCTGC
>CM052193.1:6478262-6559392 GCA_028455805.1 Lasioglossum figueresi
GCACTAGATTGAACATGATCATCTTGTTAAACTGAAACTAATACATGTCCTTAAATCTTTCTAACATGTCTACTGCTTTAAATTGTGCGTACTCAGTTTTATCATTAAACAAACTCGAAATACTTGTGTACAGAATTGATTAATTGGTCAGATGCAGCACTAGATTGAACATTTTCATGAAAAATTCACGTCTTACGGTCGAGCACCGTGATACCGAGGAGAAACAAAATGTTGTTTTCGTACGAACAACTTCGCTACGTTAAAGGTAATATAGAACTAATTAAGTGAAGTCCTTTGAAAGTTTCTATCTTACGCCTGTTGAAGAATCTTCATAAACCATAAATACATAAAATTGTCGGCGGTCTGGTAATTGCTAAGATAAAGTTCAACTCTTCATTTCCAGTTTCAGTAAATAAATTAATTAATTTCCTGCAGAGGTTTCTGTTCGAACTACCATGACCGTGGATACAATCGTTAGTCTTGCATGCGAAAAATATTTCGAAACGAATAGGTCGGTTAATTAATAAGATGAAAATAGAAACCGGAGAACTCTTCAATTTCGAATGGCTTGAAGTGGCAGAGAAAAAAAATCGCGGACTTACGTAAATATTGAGTTCGTATTAATCTTGTTAGCGATTTTCAGAGCTATTTGGAAGACGGTGGAGTGCAGCAATTTGTCCGCGAACAATTTAATAAAACTGTAAGTATTGAGGAACAGTAAGACTGGCAATTTTGTTCTGCGCTGAAGTAGGATATCTCGAACGTGAGCTGCGTGTAATGGAGGTGCTCCAAAAAATATATATACATCGGGTATATTTCGTCTCGGTAAACCGCGGCCGATTGGATGGGATCAGAACGATCGTTCTTTTAAAGCGCCCGTTTCTGATTGGTCATAGCAATCAACCGCTGGAAACTTTGTGTGCGTTGCTTTAAGTTCGTCGTCGAGGTTCGAGTGAAGTTTGAAGAAGTTGAATTGCCACTGAACGCCAAGTTAACTGTATTGTTTATTGACAACCCCTCATCGCTGCAGCTCGCTGCCCGACATTTCAGAAGCACTACTTCAAGTGGAATTGCATAAACCGTTATTTAAAGTATATTCAGCCCGCTTCGACGGAAATGAAATTGATTCCAGTTAATCGTATAAACTGCTAGCGGCTTTTCCAGCCCGAAATTATGACGTTATCTCGTGCATCGCAAATATCGAAAATAAGGTTTTAAATGGCACCAGCCGAAAATATAACACGCGGTTCGACATTACGCTCGGTATTGCGCAAGCTGAATTAGTTTTGAAACTGAAAAGGAAAGGCAGATGAAAGTTTTCTTGAAGCTTCCCACGGATTAGTGTCCCCCGAGCTGGCACCTTGACAATTTCTCATGAATTACAAATTTCGGGTATAGATCTGCTTTTATGTGGCGGAGGTGAAAATAATAATAAATTCGAAACTCTGTATTCAATATTCCTGAAACAGTTTGGGAACTAAAACGAGGACGGCAAAGTAACTTTTTATTTACATTTTCCTTGGATTATCGTCTACAAACTATTTCTCACGTATTATAAATATTGAACAAGAATCGGGGTTTTGACTAGCGAAATTCAAGGTAATAAAAGTTGAAACTGTATTTCGAAACTGGAAAGGATACGGCAGAGCAAATTTTTCTTAAAGCCTACTCGGATTAGTGTCGCGGGGCTGAGGAAGAATCCTTACTCCAGACACTGAATTAACTTACCCCGATATCTCTTTCGCAAACAGTGTCAGTTTGGCACGCGCAAATCCGAGGAAGACAAAGTAGCTTCGCGGTCGAACTTATTTTAATTCGTGATTTAGTTTATCTATACTTGGCGATGAAGATTTTTAACAAAATCTAACAAATATGAACGTTACGCGTTTCATTTTAGATGAAATAAAATTTGATTCGTTTGTAATCAATATTTAAGCATTAAAATAAATGCAGCCATACAAAAAATATACAATTTCTTTTCCCTTCTACGCCATTTTTGTGCATGAAGACGTTCAAGTCACTGTAATTGTAAAAGAAAAGGTACAGCAAGGGGAGAATGATATATCCGACCTGAAATTATATTACTTGAGGGTGCTGAGCTAATTCAAAGCAATCTTAGCTAGCTATCGGTGTATTAATAAAACTCGTTAAAAATGAACGACATTGTTATGCCACTCAAATTTCTGCAAATTAATCCGGAATAATTATCATACAATCCGCAGTGTAATAATTACATCGTAAACGTTCTTTCTACAAGACGTGAAAACATGTTGAGACTTTTTTAAGACAATAATTAAAACTTTCAAGACTTTCAAGGCATAAAAAAGGTCTGCAGGCACCTAAGACTGCCATTTTTTTCTAAAGTACCCAAGACGCTTGAACTATTCAAGCCGTTAGAGTACTTTGAAGCCTTTCAAAGTACCGAGTCTTTTTATAATTAAACTGCCGACTTTTGTGGAAATTTCCATTTCATCAATTATTTTACATGACGATGAAAACAAGATACAATCGCTGGCAACTGACGTTGATGTACAGGTTACAAAGTGCATAAATCTATAAGGAAAATCTATTAATAATGGTTAGTCAGACGAAATTAGGTTACCCATTTCCAAGAGGAGGTTCTGTATCCGTTAATAAATTGACAAAATAGGATAAGAACTCGCACGGATTTATATATTCTCAAATAATCTCGACTCATCAATTACCAAGAGACGAACGAAGCTTTCAATTTACCGGAACCTCGATTTATAATTGATTGTTCCTTCTCATCTGTGTCGGTCGATGCACTAAACCGGGAATTAATAACAAGAAGGGCTGAACAACCAATCGCAAGGTAACCTAGCTTCATTGTTATCGATACAGGATGTGACAAAAGTGGTGTGATCACCGTTTCCAATAAAAATTATTTATACTTTTTCTGTTTATAATATATTACAAAATTTTCGTAAACTTTTCATGAAAATCTGTTTCCCGGATAACTTGAAATTTCGGCTTTTACATGATTAAACATGTTATTATACAAGCCGTTGAACAGCGCCCGAGAGAAAATGTGACCCTGATCCGTCTCCTATGTCAATTTGACACATTTCCCGCTAGTCCTAGGAAAGTAGTTCCGTGCTCCATTTTATTTGAACGATGCGAAAAATTTTATTTGAACTCCTTGCCCCCGATGATTTTTCGCAAGTCGTCTACCAGCAACCAGAGCACGTTTTATTAATTTACTATTACTTTATTTAAATTTTATTTGACATGGAACGTTACTGATAAGAGATTTTGTAGAAGTAAAATTGTAAGCCCCATAATTGCCAGCAAATTCATGTCCTCTCGAAAGAGACTTCCAAATTGCTGACTGGATTTACGATATCCCATTGGAGGGAATAGAAGAGTGCAACGGGTTAATTCTATTTCGTTCTCTCCGGTTTTCATTTTGAAAAGAGAAACGCTCAAATTGAACTTTACATTTCATCGATTTCTTAATGGTAAGTCAATTTCCCATCGGAGGACCAAGTTAAGTTCAGAAGGGATGATTCTGACCGACAATGTAGGATAAAAATGAATATCGATTAAATCGATTTTTAAGCAATTAGCGACTCGAGTGTACTATCGTAAAAGAATTACTGAGATACAAAAGTACATTTTAGCAAAGTTTCGTCAAAAACCGACAATTGGCACTTCGATACCTGCGTTTGCCAGAGCCACAATGGCGCAATTAGACCGGCTAACTAAGTGTCGAGCAGTGAGCCGGCAGCGTAGGCATTCAATTTCTTTCTGCTGTTACCGTTCACGACGCTATTCATCGTTGTCGAAGTCAAGCTCGTTCAGCGTATCCCAAAATTCCCTCCGTTACAGCGTCCGATGTTCCGGGATTATTTGGTCAAGACGAATTAGCGAACGGCCATCCCCACGGAGCCGGAACGAAGGGACGACGAAGCAGCAGCGCGGGAGATGAAGAAAGTTAGCTGGGGCGAAGAGAGAGAGAGAGAGAGAGAGAGAGAGAGAGAAATAGAGAGTAAACCGAGGGGACAAGAGAAAGAGGTAAAAAGGGAAAGAGGGAGAAGAGAGATTTCACGAGTTTCAATTAACAGGTCCGTTAATGAATTCTCGTTAAAAACTGCTTCGTTGTCGTAATCGTGTTCCACTGCAAAACTACCCGGGGACCCTGCCGCGTTGCGTTCCGGCTCCTCGCCCCGCCCCGCCGTGGCTCCGCGGAGCGGTGGCCCGCCCACCGCCCACCCCCTTTTTATTCTCAAGCAGAGCGAAACAAGAAAAAAGCTCGCCACTATTTCATAACGAGGCGGGCTCGTACGTTTCCGCGGGCTTTGGCTCGGGCCGTTCGCCGTTCGCGGAACGAATGGACCCGATCGGTCTCTTGGCAGAAGATAACAGGTCTTAGCAAAAACCATTCAGCCGAGCCGGGAAGAGTAATTAAAGAGATTTCTCTCAGGAGCGCGGTTCGTCGAGCTCAGCCATTGTTGCGTCCTCTGTCCGTGGCAAAACCATGCTCTGCCCTCCCGGAAAGTAGAATTCGGGATTAAGGGTGCCAGTGGGGCTAAGAAGGTTGGACTCGAGCCTGACAGAGACGGATAAACGTCTATCGGCGTCTGGCGCGACGGGGTTTATCATAAAATCGATAGACGGGGTGTGCTCCGGCCCCGGCGATCGGTATTACCGTAACATTTGCTTAACAAACAGATGCTGCGTGTCGATGCTATGCTGTTCCCCGTTTGTTCTCGCTTCGGCTCTCTTATTCTCATCTTTCGCGATATACTTTCTCAGCTTGTCGACAGTGAACGAATGGCGAAAGGCTCTCGACACAGGACCGACGCGAACCGTCGACCGTAAGCGTCAAGACACCTGCTGTGCGCCAGGGGAACACCGCTGTTTTATAACGGCCACACACTTTGAGTACACCTGTTGCTCTTTATGCTATTATAAATAAAGTTTATTCGGCTTTGATGGTCTTCGGTACTGGTCCGACCCGCGAACGTGACACTTTATGTCACCGCTCTGTTTTCATTCTTATTAACACGTTTATCGCCGAATCGAACGCCGCAACTATCCCCCAAAATCGAGCAGATTTATTCACCTCTTGTATCGTCGGGCGATAACTTCTTCTGCACCGAACGTTCCAGCTAATTTCGATTGTTCAGGCAAATATAAACAGCACGGTTAAAATTTTATCGGTGATAAACGCGGGGAGACTGCCGTTGCATTCCAACAGCTCCGGACTCGCCGAAACGAGGAATGAGAAATTGTCTGAATATATTCGAAATATGACTTATTCGAAATATGACTTATTCGATCCAACCGAAGGCGGAGCTGATAAAATGGCTGCCAAAAGGGTCTGGCGAAGTGCGCCGAGTGCGAAGGTTCCTTGTAAAATTATGGGACGTAAGGAATATTCAAATTTTTCATTTGATCATAAAACGAGTCTGATACGACATTATTAACGCGTTGATTACTTACTAAATGAACGAAATTATAGTATAAGGTGCAAACTTCATTATCAAGTAGCTAATAGTTCTTGATAAGAGTAATGTACAAAACTTGTGTGAAACTCGCTTTAAACGTGTCTGAACCAAAAATTGACGAAAATATGGTACGACTCTTGTCTAACTGGAAACGTTTACCAGACAAAGTGTATCAGGAAAATGGGCGCAACTTGACTTGAATCTTTAAAATGATAGAGTTCCGCATGTAATATTTCGCATGTCAGCACAGCAACCGTGCTAGCAAGCCGTCGAAGTACATTAAAATCAAAGTCGAGCAATCGAGGTCCTTCCTCTGCGAGGTCGCATAGTCTGCGCCGTGAGAAAATAAAATGAGACACATCGTACATGCCCGATCGATCACAGAGTATAACCGTGTCGAAAGTAAGGGCTCGCAGTTATCTTAGCTGATCAATCCACCGTCGAACCTCGCCCCGCCTTATTACGAGTCCGCCCACACTTTTCAGCCGTCATACAATATTCATTCGTGATCTTCGAGAACTTAATAATTTCATGTCGAGCCTACTTCGCACTCTATAAGTGTCCTTCTACTTAGGAGGCGGGAGTGTCGTCTGATGGAAATTAAGTGGCTTCTCGGAGTCGTTAGAGAGATCCAGCTATGATGAAAGACGTTGGAGTTGAAGTTTAGGGACACTTGCTATTCATTGGAAGAAAGCAGGTAATTATTAGGGGCTATGAAATGCTTGAAACGTTGTGCGCCCAAACATATTTCACTTAATTACCCCCTTGGTGTAATGTTACTTTACCGTGGGTAGTTCAATTTCCGCTTTGAGCCTTTATTTTTCATGAGAAGTTGCAAAACGCTCGAGAAAATTGCACGACGATGAACCGCTCGCTTTGAACGTTGTTCAAATAATGTTAATAATACGATAAAAAGCAGACGGGTGCATTCAGGAAAGTCTGTAGATTCGTTTTAGACAAGAATCTTTTGTACAGTTCTCAGGGTGGAAGCACAAGAAATTTTTACCGAGAAAGACCTGATCATTGAAATTGAATTTTTAAAATATTGATTTCACACTCGTTCTTCAAAACTGAATCTTTAAAAACTCGATAATAATTAATTTCTTGTATCATTATTAATTCGATTTTCGCGATTGAATCGATGATAAAATATATTTAAATAACATGTTGACAGAATTATTCGAGCGTTCATCGAAAACGAAAAAATATTGCATGCGTACCAAAAAAGAACAATGGTTCTTCGAAACATAAAATAATGCACCTGTCCATCTGTCTACCGTTCCATGAAAATTATGAAAAATTTTTAATAGTACGAAGAAGTCGTATAACAGTTTCTACCACGTTATTTTTATACCGACATTCAGCGAAATTATAACAGTAGTGAGATGGATCGCAGCAGCATACAACGTTACAGGAAATGAGATTTTTCAACGGACAAGTAACTCGTCATCTTCTAATTTTTTCGACGTACGAAAAAATTGCAACACAAAACTGCAAATTGCTACACCACAGAAAAGGTAATAATTCGTTGATTAGCAATTTCCTGAGAGAAACATCGGAAACTTATATTTATAAGCCTCGATCTCCCACTTGTTATCCCTTCAGCGATGAACGAGTGTCATTAACATAATCCTCCGTTGCTACGAAAATATTCCGCATCGTATCCATGAATAATCATAACGACAGACGATCGCGATTCGGTTTTGAAATCTCCGCGAAGAGTTCGACTCGATAACCCGAACCGACGCAGGACAAGGAGCTAATCTCCTTGAATAATAATTTAAAGCACCGGAATTCGCTGGAGCTTTCCATAATGTATCAAGGGTACGAAATCGGGGATGAGCGTGGTCGGTGTGGCGGGGATGGCGACCGATACGTAGACAGTAATAATAAAGCACTAAATTTCAATTCTCGCAAAGGGTCGAAAGGACGAGAGACAGGGAGCGAGCGAGGAGGGTGGCAGGGCAAAGTGGGTCGCCGGGTATATGGATAGAAATAATAATGCACTAAACTTAATTACCACAAAGGATCGAGGAGGGATGAAACCTGGCGGGATGAGCCATCCAGATTTCACACGGCGGCCGAGGTAATATCGGCAGGGGTTTCAGCGAGTAGCTCAAATTTCGTACAGATTGGTCAAAGAGTTTACGAGTTAATAGGGAGGAATACGGATCTGCCGACGTATTCCGTGTTACGCGACGTGCACATATGTACATAGCGAACGTGTACGATACATCAAATATGCTCGTACGGACGTCCTGTAGTTGCGATTCTCCACCGGTTATTGTTGTCCGTCGGCACGGTTTTTTATTTTCATACACGACGGATTCGATTTACGAGGTTTTCTATCGCGTAAAACAAAACGACCCGGAACGTACCCAACGTACCCGCCCTGCCCGCGTAACTCGAGGATCGGGTGCATTCTGTTATTGACTATTAGACGAGCATGTTGCACGGATACAAAAGAACGTTACGCGAGCGCGGATTCGTGAAAGGATTCGTTTCGAAGCTAGAATAAAACTGTAATAACGTTTGAAATACGGCGGAATCTCACCTTATCGCGCCAACACCTTGACGGCCGTATTTTCTCACTGTAAAATTTTCTCGATTACCGCCGCTATTCTACGAACAGCTTCGCACGACGAATTTAAGGGGACATATCTACTTGTTGCTAATGCCACTACTTCAAATATATGTATGTCCGGTGGCGAAAGTGTACATCACGAATTTATTCACAAAAATGGCTAAAAAATTTGGAAAGATAAATTCATGCTACTTTTGTACACGTGAAATTGCTTTCACCATGTGCAATTATGCAACCATTACTCTGGGTGTACATATACTATTAAAAAATGGCTAAAAATTTGAACAGATAAAAATTCTTGCTATATTTATAAATGTAAAATCACTTTGAATGCATCTTGTGTCGTCACTAGATTGCGGATCTTTATGCAAAACAAAAATTGGAATTTAAGAGACATATTATGCATTTGTTGCTAATGCCACTACTTCAAATATATGTATGTCCGGTGGCGAAAGTGTCCGTCACGAATTTATCCACAAAAATGGCTAAAAAATTTGGAAAGATAAATTCTTGCTACTTTTGTACACGTGAAATTGCTTTCAATTCAAAATGACAGGTTCTAAGATTTTTAATTCACCATGTTCAATTATTCAACCATTTCTCTGGGTGTACATATACTATTCAAAAAGGGCTAAAAATTTGAATACATAAAAATTCTTGCTATATTTATGAATGTGAAATCACTTTTAATTGGTCTTGTGTCGTCACTAGATTGCGGATCTTTATGCAAAACAAAAATTGGAATTTAAGGGACATATTATGTATTTGTTGCTAATGCTACTACTTCAAATATATGTATGTCCGGTGGCGAAAGTGTCCGTCACGAATTTATCCACAAAAATGGCTAAAAATTTGGAAAGATAAATTCTTGTTACTTTTGTAAACGTGAAATTGCTTTCAATTCAAAATGACGGGTTCTAAGATTTTTAATTCACTATGTGCAATTATTCAACCATTTCTCTGGGTGTACATATACTATTAAAAAATGGCTAAAAATTTGAATAGATAAAAATTCTTGCTATATTTATGAATGTAAAATCACTTTTGATTCGTCTTGTGTCGTCACTAGACTCAGGATCTTTAGTCAAAATAAAAATTGTCTTCATCAATTGCTAGACACAGAAGCCATACAAAACTTTCTTTCTATTTCAACAATTTTAATAAATTGAAAATAACTTATGAGCGTTGTTAAATTGTCTTAATGTTTTTACTGTTTTAAATTATGTCCACCGATGTTTGTCATAAATGCATAAAATCCGCAGTCTAGTAATCACAAATAAAGGAGATATTTAAGTGGCTACGTTTACGTGGACCACCCTGTAAAAAGAATCGCTAAAAATTTGGATAGATGCGTTCTTATCTTTACAAAGTAATGCAAGTTACTTTTAGTGCTCCCTGTTGAAAAAGGAGAATGTTCCGAATAGAACGTGATCTGTATTTTACAAGTTTAATGGAGCGGAACATATGTTATCAACTTTCGTAAATGTGCTTTTCTGCGCGACCAATAATTCTGTTTTATACTCTTTCGCTCGGCCGTCAGAGATTTAAAGATTTTCGAAAATAACAAAACAGAAATTTTAACGACATTTCACGTTGGCTTATCTTATTTTCAATTTACCGGAACCGTTCGCGAAGGAAATGAGATTTTATTTAATTATGTAGGTACTAGACTGCGGATCTCTGCGCGAAATAAAAATCGTCTACATCGTTAACTAAAATTGTCCTTCTTCCTTTAGTAACTTCAAACACGATGAAAATAATGGATTCTTAAAGTAATCCTTTTACTGTATCAAATTTCGTTTATCACTTTTGTGATAAATGCATAGAATCTGTATATTAATTCATTCAGGATTATCAACGAACGCTCACGCTTGCGTAAGCATAAGCTGAACAATAATTATAATTATTGAAGTTATTCTACAGAGAATTGTGGGATCAACTTCTTAGACGAAGAGCATGTTTTTACTATTCTCGACTTATTAAAATTCTTAAAAGGAGAAGTTCCATTTGCTTCTAACAATTGATTTAGCAAATTTTCATTTTGCACAAAGATCTGCAGTCTAATTAATTCGACATTCTAAGGAAACAAATATTTTTCATCAAACACCCGTTCTAAATAGGAGCGATTCAATTTTCAGCGTTTCTACAAACGGAAATTTCGGGAATTGTTCGTCCGGAAAAACAACGCTTTTGGGTTTCAAAGGGTGCGGACAAACTTTATCGATTCTTCGGAGTGCACAGGTTGAATTCGGCACGAGGCAGGATCGCGAACAACTAAATCACGTCTACGTGACACCGGCCGATAACCGTCAGCTGGGAGAAGTCACGTATACGTGATACCGACTGTCAAAGTGTAAAGTTTCTTGCAAGTGGGCCGATGACCTTGAACGATCAATTGATTTTCAGTCGACTGCGTCTCACTTTATCTTGACTCTGTCGATAGAGGCCCGCCGGATGTGCGAAAACATCGAACACACTGTTTATTGGCGGCTCGACCCCGCCCTAACAGTTACACAACCGGTACCGTAATATTACAGGCGCGTTTGCATTGTTAGAATCGACGGCTAATCACCAGACTGCGTGGATATTTATCTATCTTATTATTATCTAAATAAAAATATAAATGTTCGCTTGTTCAAAATCTTAAATCTCCGAAAGTTCTTCACCGACTGCTTTGAAATTTTGATTCAACGTTGCATTCGAATACGCGCGTGTTTTTACATACCTAATCTATACATATAATCTATATAAATAAGAATGTAAATGTTCGTTTGTTCAAAATCTTAAATCTCCGAAAGTTCTTCACCGACTGCTTTGAAATTTTCATTCAACGTTGCATTCGAATACGCGCGTGTTTTTATATACCTAATCTATACATATAATCTATATAATCTATATAAACAAGAATGTAAATGTTCGTTTGTTCAAAATCTTAAATTTCCGAAAGTTCTTCACCGACTGCTTTGAAATTTTCATTCAACGTTGCATTCGAATACGCGCGTGTTTTTATATACCTAATCTATACATATAATCTATATAATCTATATAAACAAGAATGTAAATGTTCGTTTGTTCAAAATCTTAAATCTCCGAAAGTTCTTCACCGACTGCTTTGAAATTTTGATTTAACGTTGCAATCGAATACGCGCGTGTTTTTACATACCTAATCTATACATATAATCTATATAATCTATATAAATAAGAATGTAAATGTTCGTTTGTTAAAAATCTTAAATTTCCGAAAGTTCTTCACCGACTGCTTTGAAATTTTGATTCAACGTTGCATTCGAATACGCGCGTGTTTTTACATACCTAATCTATACATATAATCTATATAAATAAGAATGTAAATGTTCGTTTGTTCAAAATCTTAAATCTCCGAAAGTTCTTCAGCGACTGCTTTGAAATTTTGATTCAACGTTGCAATCGAATACGCGCGTGTTTTTACATACCTAATCTATACATATAATCTATATAATCTATATAAATAAGAATGTAAATGTTTCTTTTGTTCAAAATCTTAAATCTCCGAAAGTTCTTCACCGACTGCTTTGAAATTTTGATTTAACGTTGCATTCGAATAAGCGCGTGTTTTTATATAGCTAAAAAATATTGTATACCCACAAGCATTGTGAAATTAAACATATTATAGAAACGTGCGCTTTCTCTTTTCTTTCTTTTCCATTTAACCAGACTGAGCCACAGCAACGCGTGGCTGGGTACAGCTAGTGCAAAATAAAAATCGACTGCATCGATTGCAAGAAATAGAAACTGAATTAAATGTTATTTCTTCTTTTAATGATTTTAACACATGTTCCCTTATAAAAATGTCAAGTATAAATATATGTTCCCTTATAAAAATGACAAGATTGATTTTATTTAGACTTGCTGAAGCTCCTGTTGTGTAATAGGTGCACTACTAAAGATATCTATACGATCGTTACTTATGAAATCAGTCTCATTATTTTTCTAATTGTAAAATAAAAAACCTGGAACCGGTCGTGTTAACCGATGTTGGTAGGTTTAGTGTTAATAGAGGTGAAATCATATATATATTGATCCTTCAGTTTTAAATATTCTCCAACAATTTTGAATATCGTCTACTCGATTTTGCTATAAATGCATAAAGGTCCACAGTCTACTGATTACATTTCAGTTTTTTCATGGTTTTTCTATCTGTTTTGATATTAGTTATTCCACGACGTTGTTAAATTGGGTCAGTTCTACTTCGCCAAAAAATTTCAGAACTTTTAACAAGATCTGCAAACTACGGACGCATAGCTAAAAGAGTATCCAAATGGTTGATATAAAATAATTACTTCGATTTCCCGGAGTTTTCATCCATTAAGATTTTTCTTATATTTTCAAACGAAGTGCATGCACCTGCCTTTTTTTTAATTCGTCGATAACGGTGCTGTTTTTTGAGTTTGTATTGCAGTTTCGCCGGGCAGATAACCTCGAAAAAGTTACCAAGCAAAATTGAATACTTCCGTTTGGCGTGTTGCTCCTAGATTAAGTTGCAAACGAGCTGTTCGAGCGCAGAAAGATGACAAAAGTGGATGAACACGAACCTCGTTAAAGTTCTCATTTCCACCGCATATTATATTTTGCGGAGGTTCAAATTGCGAGTTCGAAACTTCGTATCACGCGGCATTCTTCTCTTTGAAATCGTCCGTGTAAATGAAGTATTATTCAACATGGCGTGGTTATTAATGGAAAACATACACATTTCCAGAGCAAACGCGAATAACTTTTCTACGTATTTGCACCACAGAGATTATTTAAACCAGCGATAGAAATATTTCTCTCGTTACGGCTTTTACGAACTAATCCATTGAAAACAGAATTTTCCATCAAGATCTTCCCGGGTCTAATTACCACTTTCCTGCCCGGCGAATAATTCTCGGATTGTTTAACTGATTGTAATTGCGAACGGTCGATTTAAGCGAAAGATATTTTTATTCGATCCTCCGCTATTGTTCCTCCGCGTAATGTATCGGGCAATGTTTGTAATTTCACTTTTGCCCATCGTTGCGTTTAACACCGTTAATTGAATGAAAACATGGCTCGGAAGAATTCCATTCATGGGGCGCGAAATGAGTACTTCTGGAATCCATTATTCACGTACGTGTAACGAAGTACAGTCACTCGCGAAAGTGTTCGCGGCATACAGCAAAGTTTATTTTACGTCGCACGAAACTTCGGTGATCACGCGACCAAGCATCGCATTAAAATACACTCCACATCGTCAAAATAATTCTCGGAGATCGTCAAAATAATTCCCAGACATCGCCGCGCCATTTTTTCAAATAAATTTTTACAGAATCTACCAAATTTTTGTGAACAGAATTTTTTCTGTAGGTCTACATAAAATTGTTAGACAAAGAAGACAGTTTCTACGATTTGAAAAATTGAAAAAAATGATGTTCTTCTTAATTATTTAACTTCAGTGCACACCTTCCTGTACGAAAATACGTCAGATTCTCTCTATATCGCATTAAAAGATGCTCCACATCGTCAAAATAATTCTCAGAGATCGTCAAAATAATTCCCAGAGATCGTCGCGCCATTTTCTCAAACAACAGATTACAGAATCTACCAAATTTTTGTGAACAAAATTTTTTCGGTAGGTCTACATCAAATTGTTAGACAAAGAAGACAGTTTCTGGGATTTGAAAAATTGTAAAAATGATGTTCTTCTTAATTATTTAACTTCAGTGCACACCTTCCTGTACGCAAATACGTCAGATTCATGAGGAAGATTTTAAACGAAGTTTACTAGATATGAATAAATTTCCTTTTTTCACCCTTTGACTGCGACACTTTCTACATCGCATTGAAAGAAGCTTCAAATCGCCAAAATAAATCTCAGAGATCGTCAAAATAATTCCCAGAGATCGTCAAAATAATTCACAGAGATCGTCAAAATAATTCTCAGAGATCGTCAAAATAATTCCCAGGGATCGTCGCGCCATTTTTTCAAACAAAAGATTACAGAATCTACCAAATTTGTATGAACAGAATTTTATCTGTAGGTCTACATCACATTGTTAGACAAGGAAGACAGATTCTACAAATTGAAAAATTGAAAAAAATTATGTTCTTCTCAATTATTTAACTTCAGTGCACACCTTCCTGTACGCAAATACGTCGGATTAATGACGAAGATTTTAAACGGAGTTTACTAGATATGAATAAATTTCCTTTTCTCTCCCTTTAACTGCGACGCTTTCTACATCGCATTGACAGAAGCTTCACATCGTCAAAATAATTCCCAGAGATCGTTGCGCCATTTTTTCAAACAAGAGATTACAGAATCTACCAAATTTGTATGAACAGAATTTTATCTGTAGGTCTACATCAAATTGTTAGACAAGGAAGACAGATTCTACAAATTGAAAAATTGAAAAAAATTATGTTCTTCTCAATTATTTAACTTCAGTGCACACCTTCCTGTACGCAAATACGTCAGATTCATGACGAAGATTTTAAACGAAGTTTAGTAGATATGAATATATTTCCTTTTTCACCCTTTGACTGCGACGCTCTCTAGCGTAAAGTCATGAGCGTTTCGCTGCGCGATATTTGTACGGCAAACGTTCCGGCTAGCTGAAATAATTGAGCCGTTTAATGTAAAAGTAAGTCAATATATCTGTGGTTGACAGGAAGAATGTCGCATGTCACATACTCTCACTTTCGAGATATTGACATTTAAAGTTTTTATCAGTAACTAGCTGTACCCGGCCACGCGTTGCTGTAGCTCAGTCTGATTAAATGGAAAAGAAAGAAAAGAGGAAGCGCACGTTTCCAATATGTTTAATTTCAATGACGATTTTACGATTTTATTTATATAGATTAGGTATATAAAAACACGCGCGTATTCGAATGCAACGTTGTGTTAAAATTTCAAAGCAATCGGTGAAGAACTTTCGGAGATTTAAGATTTTGAACAAACGAACATTTACATTTTTATTTATATCGATCCTTTGACATAGGACATCGGTTAAATTGCATTACTTCTGGTTGCATTTTTTCTGGTAAATACATAAATCCTATACTATAAAGCTCAATTAATGCGTAAACTCAAATTTTTTGAAATTGTGACATGCGGAATTTTTTCTTGCAACCACAGATATGTCTGTTTCAAGAGGTTTCAAGGGTTCAATCATCGTTAAATAAATTAATTGCAACAATATTTTATTATTATTGTGTTTCAAAGAACTCAATTGACAAGTAAATTATTGCTGCAGTGAAAAAAGATTTGTTAAGAACCAAAAAGCATGAAGGTGTTTCTAAATCACAATTATTTTAGTTTAATAAAAAGGTTAAGTTGATCAAAATGAATACTATAGCGCATCACAGGTCACGGTGTATAGTGTCACCGGATGGTACAAGGACGTGCATTCATATTAAAAAAATAGTTCTAAAAAGGATAATCCTTTTCCCGTTTAAGGTTTTTTGTTTTCGAGAAAATAGGGTTTGAACATTCACCGAATAAGCGCACTATTGGATTGGAATCGGCTGGTACGTCTGTTCATGGTCGACCGAATCTACTTCGTAAAGTACGCGACCCAACGAACCTTCAAACTCATTTTTCTGGAAACGAAGCCTTGAACGAGAAAACATTATTCTTTCTTTTCGGATTATTTTTTCATGCAGAACACTGTGTATAGAGCGTATTCTATCATAAAGTTTGTAATCTTCTGTTATTAGTATAATTCGGATTTCTATGCAAAATAAAAAAATAAAAATTCTCTGTTTTATTGCAAAATGTAGAAGCTACGTAGACAAGCATTCCTTTATTAATAATTCTAATAAGTTGAAAAAACGACAATATTTTTAAATTCTCATTTTTGTCATAAATGCATAAAAGCCAAAAAAAGTCATGCATAAAAGTTAAAAATGTAAATAAAACGGGTTCTTATATGTATTTGGTTCTTCCTTAATTTATATCTTTCAGTTAAAAACAAATATAAGTTCCACAAATATAAATTACAACAAAGTTCGAGAGCTATATTTAATACAACTAGTAAACAGAATTGTTTGAAACAAGATCGTTGGCAATAAATTTGAAAAATAATTCGGAGTGCTAAGGGTTAAAGCAGTAAAATAATGAATTTCCCTTTCCTACAAGAAAATTATTAGCAATAATTCATTACTTAATAATACAAACGTGAAAGGACATTAGAAAAATTTGAGAATCTTTATGGGACAAAGTTTGAAAACATATTTTCGCTTAACTACGGTTTCTTACTGACTTGGACGATTTTTACTTTGGACGAAGATCCCAGATCTAACAATTACGAACGAAGAAAAGGATTTCTTGATAATCTTGACGCGGGGTTCGAAGCTTTGCATCGTCGACAGATTCGCCAATTTCGTCGGGACAATTTTGGTATCCGAGGAGAGGGTTATAAGGAACAGCCGTAGATTTTTCGAGCAGTCTCGGGCGGAAAATCCGCTTAAGGTCAGAGCTAAAATTTCACCGGGAACACGGCTCGCGTAATTTTCCCAGCGGCCGCGTGTTTAATGAAACAAGATCACTGGATCTAATAATGGCCCTTCCCATCCCCGCGGCTCTCCTCCAAGTACTTTCCTCGCTGACTGCATAAAAAATGACTTATTATCCATTACACCACTCTTTCGCTTTACGTTTCAACCGGCAACGTATATGCCCGGCGCTGATTTGTACTATCACTCGAGGCTACGTCTCCTCGTTGCGCTGATTCGTTACGTGTTAAACGGAGGTGGAGCTCAGGGGCTGCGTGTTTGAATAGCTTCCGAATTAACAAAAAATGAAGGAGCCCGAGGGATAAGAAGAGGAAAAAATATATATGCATAGGACGGGAAGAGCGAGGAAGGTGAAAATAAAAAAAGCCGAGTCAGAATCAACGGAACAGGATCCCCGTAACTAGAAACCGAAAGACAGAAGGGACCACGGTATCGGGCAGATTTAAACTTTCAACGAAGTTACATACATACCGTTAAGTACGTGCACCAAGACAGTCTTTGTATTAGCATTACTAGGATGGCAGGTATAGTGGCCGCTATCTGCAGGCTGAGCACGCTGCACCAGGAGATACGAGGTTGTAACTTCACCCTTCTCCGTGATCACCGACACACCGCCCCGGGGACTGTCGTAGTTGATCACCTGTATCAGAACAGAAGAAACAGGTGAGCTCCGGGAAAATAAGAGAAGTAATGCGAACAGAAAATCGGACCGACGAGCGAATCACGATAAATTGCGCACGCCTTTCGAAATTTGATGCAGCGAGCTTCTTCTTCTTTCTAAAGGAACGATTATAGGAAAAGTTTCACTTACAGCGCTTAACAGTTTGCCTACCGGAAGCCTATTAATTGGATTTTCAATAATTGTTCTGTACCAAATGAAAGCATAGAAATGATCTTTCACATCGCAATCTTAAATGAAACTATTAGATGACGTTATCGAGGGTAATTTCTTAGTTGACAATGAAAATTGTTGTTGCTATTGAAGGTTCCATTTACAAGTGTTCAACCATGTACCATAGATTATTCAAAATTATGCAATAATCACCGGTCGGTAATGTGTTGAGGGAACGCACCGCCAGTTCAAAATTTTATTCGTGAAATTAAACATTTTTAATCAATATTAAATAAAATGGGATCTTTTTGGAACGATTCGTATCTTTTTTATTGTTTAAAAGTACAAAATATGTATTTCTTAGGCGACACCCAGGATCAAAAGTTACTGGAACATGGGAGTCAAACAATTTTTGTGTCGACTCAATAAAAAATAAATACTATAAATATAAAGAGATTGCATTCTTTACACAGCCACCATTTTCTTACTTTTGTGAATCACTAAAAAATCTTACGCTGCATCGAGAAATATTTATTCTTGATTATGCTTTTTACGTTCCAGTAACTTTTGATACTGAATGCCATCCAAGAAGGATCCTCCAAACATAATGATAGACAATATTATAATAACATTTGCCATTTTGTAATTTTAAATAATAAAGAATATGACAAATATTCCGTAAAATAATATTTTAATTTTATTTAACAAATCTGAGAAAATGTTTAATGTTACTAATAATTTTAAACTTACCTCCTTAATCGTGAAAACTACTCTGTGTTTACACTGAGAACGCATTAATCGAAATAATTTGATTACCGACTGTACTCGTACTAAATCACCCTTTCGCGTAGCTGTAATTAATATACACTCCTTGTTCGAGTGAATATTTACTTAATTTTTCAGTGACAACTCTATGGAAGAGACAGTCATTTGTTTTCACTGATCTGCGTTGTTTATAATTGTGTGCGATGTATGACTCTGTTAAATAGCAATTTGTAAAGTTACTGAACTTTCATGACAGTTTCACTTATTTGCGACCGAATCACTCTTTAACAGAGTTGTAATTAATGTAGACGCTTTATTGGACCGAATATTTACTTAATTTTTCAGCTACAGCTCTACGGGGGCGACAGAGTCATTTGTTTTCACTGATCTGTGCTGTTTATAATTAAGGGTGATGTATCACTCTGTTAAACAGCTATGGGGAAATTACCCGACTTCGAGTGACTCTCGTGAAAGTTTCATTTACGTGCACTAAATCGCTGTTTAATAGAGTTGTGATTAATATAGCCTCCTTATTAGAGTGAATATTTATGTATTCAGTATTCCTGTTGCAACTAGGTGAGAGTGACGTAGTCACCTGCTATGAATAATTTATACATTCTTGGTTTAACAGTTATGTACAGGTTCTTTAAATATCGGTTTGGGAACGATAGAAGTATTACTATATTTTATACATGTAGGGGGTGTTTCTACATTAAAAAAAAAATTAAGTAAAAATTTCGTTATAATATTTTTTCTTTCGAAACTTCGTTTTCGAGAAAATCGAGTTTCATCTGACGCGTTTGATCATGAATAATCAATTCTATTTCTTACATATGCAACTAACGATAATAATAGATTGCGGATCTTTATGCAAAGTGTTATACACCGAAGGGAAAGCAGAAGTAAAATAAAAATTGATTTCATCCCTTAACGATTTTGTTGCATTAAATACAATGTCACGATTTTCTTAAATTTTTTTCTCAAAACGTCAAATGTCCCGAACGAAAAGTAGAAATGACCAGTAATGATCAGACACATGGGTAGAAAATGAAAAAAAAATGCTAGAATATAAAATTCAATAAAATTCAGTACTATTTTCATCTATTTCAGATCTACACAGGCTACTGCCACTGAAAATACGAGTTTATTTGATTCCATTTTCTTAAAACTTGTTCACAAAAATTGAAAATTGCATAAACATCCGCAGGATACACATGAGGTTTCTTAGCAAGGGAGCGACGAAAGATAATCACTGGACTGCAGATCTTTAGTCGGAACTTTAATGAATATCAGTGCAAAGGAACGTTTTCCCCGTAATCTAATAATACAATATATTTCAGTTAAAACATCAGACGTCCTGGGCGAAAAGTCGATGAGAACGGGCTCGCTGGTAAACGCGTTAAACCGTGTTTGCCTTGTTATTAGTGAGAGTAATCAACGTTCTATTGTAGTTCCCTCAAGAATTCATGAAAATCAGTTGCTTTTAAACGGGTTAGACGAGAATGCCCCTTTAATGCGCTGTTACTCCGCATTTGCTATCCGTTCGGACACTTATGCGGAGGGAAAGACGGGTTTGGATCGTGTGAAGCCGGCCGCGCGACGACCGGGCCGAGCAAATTTTCGGCTGGCCGCTCGTTAGGCGTAAAACAGAGAGAACAGGGTGCAGGAGAAAGGGAGAGAGACGGGATCTCATTTTAGCCCCGGCCAAAACGAATTTATTTCGTCGGGGTCCAGAAACCGAATTGCCCGGAAATTCGCTTATCCGCGGTTAAATGGAATCTCCGTTTCCCTCTCGGCCGCGATTCTCGCGGCTCGGTTCGGCGCGGTGCAGATCGGTGCAGAGCGGTGCAGAGCAGTGCAGAGCAGTGCAGAGCAGAACGGAGCGGAACGCGAAATTTGTCAAGGGACCCACGGTAAATATTCGAACTCCGAAAAAGGAGGAATGAAAGAAGAAAAACGAACGCGAGATCGTGGATCCCACCGGGCGAGAAAGCGAACCAGAAAAAGTTGCGGGGTTCGTGGACGATCCCGGGGTTCCGAGCGATGGAAAAGGAAAACACGAAGAATTCGCATTTGACGCGCGCGCGCGCGCGGAATTTTTCCCCTCGGAAAATTGCATTTCGTTCGAAAGGAGGAATGATTATATTCCGTCCTATTTTTCTTCGGCTCGCCCCGGGAATGTTGTTCTCGCGCGAAATAAAATTAAAGGTGCTGTCCCGCCCCGTTTCGGTCGCAGATCCGCGCCCCCCACCCTCTTTCGCACACCCCCGATACTGAACGGCCGCCGGTGAAATTGAACCGTTTTAATGAAACTCTGGCTACCGGCGTGTGTCCGCGGCATTCGAATTGAATTGTTAACAAGCCGGCGAGCCTCATTAGCATAAACTTTACAAACGGAATTATTCCCGGCGGACCGATTACAATTTACCCGGCCGTTGATGCATGTCGTAGCCGTCGATCAGTTATAAATTTCCACGATTTCGGGGTGATTTAATAAATCCGGTGAGACGAGCGAAAGCGACGCTCTAGAGTGTCTCCGCCGCCGTCAGGAAATTATGAAAAACTTCGTTGCAACTAGTGAATACGCAATTTTAATAAATACGATACGAGACCGTCGCGCATTATTGTTCCTGCGTTCTATTCTCGTGCGCGCGTGCCTCGCTGCCCAAAATAATATTACAGTTTAATGATCCCCCTTGTATACTTCGCGTCAATATTATACTCCCCGACAAACATGTACACGTAATTTTGTTAAACTCAAACATGAAAAAGTGTTACTGTAATAACGCGTGGTTTGCTGGAAGTTGATGCGAGAAAGGGGGGAGAGATTACGATTTCCGTGGCCCCTTGTTTAGAGGTTAAATTTGTGTTCTTGTGGTTATTTTAAGAAAAAAATGTACATATAACAGGTATCGAATGGGCCTGTTTTAGGCGGTTAGATTTCCTGTTTTTTATAAATCTGCAAATATCTCGGTAACTATGAGAAATATGGAAAAATATCAAGAGATCTTTTTTGTAGAAAATTAAATTTCCAACAATTTATGTCGTATGACATTTTTCTATCAGCTGCGCAGTTTCCGAGTATATTTATATTTCGGTGAAGGCTCCGTTCGGAAAAGACCAAATTCTGGATGACATCTACAATGGGAATCATTTTTTTCTTAAAATGACCTCAGGAACACAAATTTAACCTTCAAAGTAGGAGCCACGGAAATCGTAATCGTGCCGAGAAAGGTGCCATGGAATTAATTTTGACCTTGAATTTCAAGATTCGAACAGTCAACGATTTCTTTTATTGCGTCTTTTGTTCCACTCATCGCAAGGATGGAAAGCGAAAAGGTTTTGTCGTTATCAAACTGATTTTATTTATATTGTAATGTGATTCCTCGTCAGTTCTTTTAAATCGAAATACAATTCTATTTTTCTGTTGTCAATATTAAATCAGTAAATTAACTGTGGACGTACGATATAGATATTTTACTGGAAAATTATTGAGGACGAAGAAAATTAAATGATTGAAGCAATGAAGAAAATAATCGAGTAGTTAAAGTTTCTCAAGCTTCTCTATCTGTCGGGGATGAATTCGTGACAGCTTCTTTCGCACAAATTTCACAATTAAAACTTTGTCAAACCTCCGTACTCGTCAGGTCTTCCTAATTTTCCTATACAAGCGTTTAACTATCGTATAGAAATTGAAGAAAGACAAATTAGGCAGTTCCAAAATTATTCATTTCCGTACTGTTATATCAAGTTTAATGAAATTGGTCAGGGTGATTTAAAAACGAAACCAGGAAGGATGAAAGAATTTTGTGTCAAGCATGTAAAATCAACACTTTTCGATATCTGTAGTTTTTCCAGTTCATCTTCAAAAAAATTGTACCGGCACCGATTTAAACCGTCCGACAACGGTTCAAGCGTTGCGGCAATTTCGCTGCGGGATTTTTATCCACCCAACCCACAGCCCTGACCTCGTATCTCGTGATCACCAGCTTTCTTTGCATTTCAAACAATGGTTCACATCGCGTAGCTTTCAAAGTGACGAACAATTAAAAAAAAACAGCATTATTAGATCATTTAAGTCACGGCCAGCGGAACTCTCTTTATCGCTTTATCTACTGGAAGCCCATTAATAAACCATTCAAAAACTAGATTGCAGATTATACGCGTTTATGACGAAAGTGAACGGGTGGAATATGGAACGTTAAAACGATTAAACGAATTTAAAAATATCGATATATAAATATGAAAAATAAAAAGTGGAATGGAATAAAATGTCATTTTCGATAGTAGCAGCGTTTGGAGATTTGAAATTAATAAAAATTTTATATTCCAGCATTTTTCGTAAATTTTCTGAAGCCAAAAATGGATGAAGATTCGCAGTCTATAGAGGATCATTTGTCAATTTTTATTTTGCATAAAGATCCGTAATGTATTTATGATTGTATCATATCTGAAAGAATTTTAATAAACTCCTAGATCGGTGGACACATGTAAAGGAAACTTGTCGCAAAATTGTGTATCACAAAGAAAATCGAAGTTCTTTTATGTTCATTGTTACGCATAAGAATATTAATCCTACATTGTGAAATACCAATGTAAAGAATAGGTACTCACAGAGTTTTCAGGATCTCCTGTTCCTCCGTCGGATTTTACACAATTACAAGACACTATACACGACACTTTCCGAAATCGCGACAGCGAGCGAGATGTTACTTCGAACTCGATCAAAATAGTACTGCGACTATTTACGATGGCACCGATAGGATGTGGTTGTTGCCCTCTCTCAGTAATAAATTATATTCGTTCGGAGGCGATATACCTGGAAAGGTCGTAATAGCAGGCAAAAAACGCATACGGATGGGTTCCGACCTGGCTGATTATTTTACAACTTCCGCGTTTCGACGACTTCAACCTCGACAGATGGAAATACGACAGATGGACAACACGTGTGATAGACCCACCGAAGCGACGCACGGACGTAGACTTATAAATCACGCCATCGAGGACCGAAGACAATATTAAAAGGAATTTCCTTGACAGTTTCCCTCTCCTCAACCTAATAAAGTCCTTCCGACGCGTTCAATGAACACACGCTGCATTTTCACACCTAAATCCCCAACCTTAACCAATCGTGGAAAACCGAGGTGACAATCGCAGAACTATTTTGATCGTGGTCGGAACAACTTCTTCTCGTTCGCGGTCACGATTTCGGAAAGTGTGTTGCGTAGTGTTTAGCGATTGTGTGGAGGCGTGGTGTTTTAAGGCGGTAGACTCGTTTCCAGAATTGCTAGGATGTGGAATGCGCGTTCTCATTTCTCGATAATACAAAGATTTTTCAGTAGTCGATAGCGCTAGATAAGAGATCAATCTAGGTCGCGAACGCTTTTTACGTTTATGAGACGTAATCTGTATTATTCGGAAGCATATAGCTATAATGAATCATGCAAATTACGCTGCCGAATACTGTAAATTACACCTTGTAAACGTAAAACCAGGAATTTTGTGGAGATAGCGGCCTAGTTCAATCTTTTATCTAGCGTTAGCAATCCTGGAAAGAAGAGTGTAATCCCTTAAAACGTATTCGCGTACGTGGTATAGTGTCCTATGGATCCGACGGAGGAACAGGAGATCCTGAAATATGTATGTAAAATTTTTATATACAACAATAGATATAAAAAAACTTCAATTTCCTTCGTGATAAACAATTTTGCGACAAGTTTCTTCTACAAGTGCCCACCGATCCGAGAAGTCCTATTTTTCCATTAATCTTAATATTAAATCAACTTCAATTAAAAATACTAATTTATATAATTAAATAAAATTATTAAAATTTAATTGCAAATTTCATTATAATATTAAATTTATCACCCCTAATAATAAATTTAATCTTAATATTAAATCAATTTCAACTAAAAATACTAATTATAATGCAAATTACACCTTGTAAACGAAGAAAACAGGACTTTTGGGGCGATAGCGGCCTAGTTGAATCTTTTATCTAGCGTTAGCAATCCTGGAAAGAAGACTGTAATCCCTTAAAACGTATTCCCGTACGTGGTATAGTGTCCTATGGATCCGACGGAGGAACAGGAGATCCTGAAATATGTATGTAACATTTTTATATATAACAATAGATATAAAAAAACTTCAATTTCCTTCGTGATAAACAATTTTGCGACATGTTTCTTCTACAAGTGCCCACCGATCCGAGAAGTCCTATTTTTCCGTTTACGAGGCGTAATCTGCATTATTCGGCAGCATGTAGCTATAATGAATAATGCAAATTACACCTTGTAAACGAAGAAAACAGGACTTTTGGAGCGATAGCGGCCTAGTTGAATCTTTTATCTAGCGTTAGCAATCCTGGGAAAAAGAGTGTAATCCCTTAAAACGTATTCCCGTACGTGGTATAGTGTCCTATGGATACGACGGAGGAACAGGAGATCCTGAAATATGTATGTAAAATTTTTATATACAACAATAGATATAAAAAAACTTCAATTTCCTTCGTGATAAACAATTTTGCGACAAGTTTCTTTTACAAGTGTCCACCGATCCGGGAAGTCCTATTTTTCCGTTTACGAGGCGTAATCTGCATTATTCGGCAGCATGTAGCTATAATGAATAATGCAAATTACACCTTGTAAACGAAGAAAACAGAACTTTTGGGGCGATAGCGGCCTAGTTGAATCTTTTATCTAGCGTTAGCAATCCTGGAAAGAAGAGTGTAATCCCTTAAAACGTATTCCCGTACGTGGTATAGTGTCCTATGGATACGACGGAGGAACAGGAGATCCTGAAATATGTATGTAAAATTTTTATATACAACAATGGATATAAAAAAACTTCAATTTCCTTCGTGATAAACAATTTTGCGACATGTTTCTTCTACAAGTGCCCACCGATCCGAGAAGTCCTATTTTTCCGTTTACGAGGTGTAATTTGAATAATTCGGAAGCATACAGCAGCGCATGTAGCTATTTTCATAAAGCTGCGACAGCTACATGTTACCGAATAATGCAAATTTACCTTGTAAATATAAAAGTAGGAATTTTGAGGGCGATCGCGGCCTAGATTGATGTTTTATCTAGCGCTTTTGACTACTGGAAACCACCGTTTTTGCATTAAAGAGAAATGAGAAGGTGCATCCCACACTCTTGAAATCCTGGAAACGAGTCTATACCCTCAACATGTCCATTAACACAATTAACTCATTCATTACCAAAATCTTTTACAAAGTAAAGCTCACCTGCTCCATGAAACATCAAAGCAATTAGAAGAAAACAATGGGAGCAAGAGAACAAAGTCAAGGAACGTCTGAATATCATGCCGAGAGTAGTATGCCGTTACACAACAAAGCGTACCACATGAATGCGACTATCTCCGAGTAAACAGCGAGATTGTAAACGTCCGTACGAGCGTATAAATCTTTGATTTTTAAAGCGGCGTTAAATCATCGTCGGCAGATAAAATGTCGGAGATTATCGAACCGACAATGCGGAAAAACAATGAAAAACGGGGACCGATTTTATTTGGCAATAACAGTCTCTTTTCCGTTTTTAATTTCGCTTATACTCGAAAACCGGTCGTTTGTTTGAAAAATGCGGCGCCGTAAAAAGGGAGTTTCAAATTACAGATGTCGAAACGCGTGTCGTCGCCGACGCGGACGGACTTATTGCGCAGGCTAATAGCTTGGCGACTAAAACGAATTACGTGCGTCCTGGGAAATATTAAAGAGAAGATTAACAATTTATCGAAACGGATTACCGTTTCCGTAGGTAAAATGAAAGAGATAGCGAGGGGTTTAGAGGAATGGAGAGAGAGAAATCGCGGCCAACGACCAATTGTTCGCGAGGCCACTCGAGAACGTAAACAGCGTCGGCACGCCGTGAATTTACGCGCGACGGTTAAAAGTGCGCCACTGAATTATTGGTTTCGGCCTCGCGGGATGTTATCGTTCAATTGGAGATCAAATAGCCGGCAATGTGTTTCTGAATTCTTGTTAAACAGGGTGATTTAGGTGAAACGCGGCGTGATCGAGGGCCCCGCCTCCGACCAAAAAGATCTCTCGATCCGCTTCCGGCCGCGCGCGGCGTTTTTCAACGATGCCCTCCTTTTTTGCACGCGCTCATCCACGCTCAAATCGAGCAGCGGGACACGCGCGATCGAGCGCTCTGTTTACCAGAAAATATGCGAGACACGCGAAACTATGGCCGCGCTTTTTCTTTTTTTTTTTTTTTTTATAATGCTCGCGGAAAAATTCCAATTTATCTGTTCCCGGAGAATGCATCGCCGCCGCTTCGTTGGAAACATTAACCGAATGGCCTGCCGTTTAAATGTATTATTTAAACGAATTGCTTTTAAACTCTGCCGACTCGGGGAACCTTGGAATTGTAAATCTTTATCAGAAAAAAAATTGCTGAGGAATCGTCACCCCTGTTTCGCGGAACACGGACCATTTAAATGGAGCTTTCTAAGTTATCTCGCGGTCGGACTGCTTAATTAAAGGACACAGTTTTAATATTTACAATCGTTTCCTGGTATTTCATCGAATCTCTGAAGTCTTACTCTGAATTTTAACTCTTTACCCACCGGAATGAATACTGTTTTCAGTAGTTGTACTGTACCGAAAGTTAGCTTAGAAATTTTTTTTATTAGCAATGTGTTAAGCGCGTTGAAAGTTGTTCGAATTTCATTAACACCAGGTTTACTTTATAAACATAACAAGGACGTGTCTATTTAAATTTTTGGCTATTTTTCCAATAATATATACCCAAAGAAATAAATTTGTTAAATAATTCCTCAGGGAAGCACCTTTACAATCTTAATAATCGCAAATTAAGAATATTAGAACCCGTCATTTGACGAACACACGCGTTGACGGGTCTCGTAAACCTAGTGTTAAAATCGGCGGACGTGAATCTCGTATGTCGGATCATTCATAGTTATTTCTACTTGGTATAATGGTTAGAAGTGGCTACAGCAGCGTTTCAGTATGATTTAATATGAAGTAGACGTTACGAATTTAACGGATGTGCAGAGTTAGAGCAATGTAGAAATGTACTTGTGACAAGTAGAAATGGTCAGTAATAGTCAGCCACATTGAGGTTTAATTGCAAGGAGACGATGAATGACAGTTACGCTAGTGTTTGCTGTGGGGTACAAATAGTCTGCAGTGGGAAAACGCATCGTGGTTTCCTGCAAGTGGAAATAGTCGATGATAGACGCAGCAGAGTTTCCTGCACGTAGAAATTAACGTTTAAGGGAAAGTAGTGACGAATAATCAGACGTTTAAAGGAAAGTAGTGACGAATAATCCGACGTTAATGAACAGGAAGGATAAAAGAATGTTTCAGAAAAAATTCGTAACTTAATTGTTGCTTACATATTCTCTTAATGAACGTCGGTTTATAGAAAGAAAGATCGATGGCGAATTAAAGGAATTCATAACTGCATTTTCGTAGTCATGCTAATAGACTGTTTATCTCGTTAACGTGGAAATTCATGTCGATGCCGGATATCATAACTCATTTAAGAGACGTTAATTATAGAAACAAAATTCGTGAAATGTGATTATATTAAATCATAAATGTGTGGCACGATAATTGGCATTTTATCACGAACGGCGAATGTTTATGAAAAGAAAACGAAACGCTTTTGTGCTTATTTCTGCGACGACTATGCGATTCAGTTCGGAAATTCGTAGCTTATTATCGCTGCAGGTAACAGTAAAGTTGAATAGTTAAAACGAATTTGATTGCGAATGTTCATAGCGTATAGATATTTTTTAAAAATTAATAGAATGTCGATTTCAGCTGTGGACACTGCTAGATTACGCGTTTCGAAGAAAATATAGGACTTTCAGGAAAACGGTGTTCAGTTTAATTTGATTTCTAGTAAGAATAGTTGTTTCACATGAAACAAATGATCTATATCTTGGTGTGTTTCGATAATTTGTTTTGTTACAATAACATAGAAGTGCACAGAAACGTAGGCAACAAAGGGCTTCGATTCATTTTCACTGGATGCGATACTCGATATTTTTTCCCTTATCCCGGATGATCTAAAATAATTAATTAATAAGCACCCGAAGAGCTATTCAGAAGATTTGTCATCGTTGCGATCCGGTTTTATTCAAATATACCAAACGCAATGAAAGCGATCTTTAATATGCTCCCAACTGTGCTTCACAGCAAACAATATTGAAAATTCAATATTCGCTCATAACTGAGAACTCTCTCTCAGTGCTTTGAAACTGCGAACAATGAAATCTAAAACGAGCTCAATGTGCAGTAATATAAAATCATAAAAATCGCCGAGCTTTTAATTAAAACGAACTCCTACAATAGCTTCGCAATAAGAATGCAAATATCGTAAATAAAGTGTTTGAGGTAAACGGAACCGCGAGACGTTCAAGTAATAAAGACGGAGATCCATCTTATAAATTAACGAAACCACGTTAGTGTCTTTATCCTCCTTCCCTTGTTCTCATTTGCGTGCCTTTGTCCTCTGCTTATCAGCACAATTTCTCATGTAACTACCGGAAACGTGAAATCTTACGTGACAAGCATGCCAAGAACACGGAATATCATTTCTCGTAGAAATCTTCGTTTCTAGATTTATCGATGTTAATAGCGAATTCAAAAAATTTACAGAATCGGTTTGTTTAGAAATTTTGAAAATGAATTACCTGCTTACAATCACGTTGCGCGCATATTAAGCATTGCGTTTAATTATTACTATATATGCTGCTCTTAATTTACTGTGACTGTTTGCAGTGAAGAGTTCATTGCCCACTCATAAATAGACATTAATGATAATTATGATAATATTAGTCGTCACAGAATTAATTACACAAGATTGCATTTCACATGTTATTCGGAAACTTGACGATATTATGGAAACACGCATTGCGATACCAAAAAGATATCCAGATTTTTTGTCATCGTAATTCGTGTGAAAACTGTGTTGATTGCAATCGCTGATTAGTGATCCAACGAATGGCGGGAATTTTCGAATAAATTGTTATTTCAACATGATTGCGCGACATCCCATCGTAAAGCACAAAGTTAAATCTGTTAATTAGTGCAGATGATTTGCTTTCACTTTCGATTTTATCGAGTGCGCTCCGAATCGAATAGGAAGTCACAAAAATTGCTTTCGACGTTAATTGAAACATTCGCACAGGTTCCTACGAAAAAATATTCTACCCAAAATACATGATTTCGTAAATTTCTGTGCCAATATGACGGACTTATTTCACGTTATAACGCAAATGGTTTTAAAGGATACACCTAAAGGGTCTTTTTTAGATTGACGTATTGTGGTTTTCAAACCCCCAATTATTTTTGCACAACCTAATATTATCGAAACACAGACTGCAGACAGTTAGTACAATTATCGTTGGACATTGTATACGAATTCCACACCGACTGGTTCCATACAATAAATAACAAAGGGACTCCGTTTCACGCATTCATGGCAAACGCGAATAAGTGAAACACAAAATAGTAGAAGCGTTGAAAGAACTTCGGATACTATTGTTTCAACCAATTAAAATCATTGAGAAAGGGAAGTTGAGATACGTGGTTGTTGCAAATGAAGATCCGCAGTGAAATAAGAGTCGAGAGAGTACGATTCCGTGGAGCAGCGTGCGTTTTGCAACTTTCGTTCGAATTCAGGATTTCGCGTGTTGAACAATCTTTTTTGGTTGGAATTTTTCGCAAGGCCCGACGCCATTCCTTTGTTGGAGTGCTCGGGCTCGCGCCGGTACACACCGAGCTGTATACTCGCCGGACTTTTCAAACCTTTGGAAAACAGTGTTTCCTTGTTTTATTAATTACGAGGCCCCGACCCGGTACTTTCGGTCCGCTGCGTGCGAAGCCAGATAATGAACGGTCGCAAATGGCGGCGTGCTTTTCCGAAAACAATGAGACCGGACGATAAAGCGATCCGCTCGAATCGTACCGTTCTAGTGGCACGAAACTGCATTCGGATTCGCGATTATGTGCTCGTGAAATCAGTCGCGTACCAGTTCGCGTCCGAAACGATCCCTGACGTGCGTCTCCGTGATATTCCTAGTGAATTTTCTCCTCTCTCTCTACTCCCCGCGGCAAATATAATACCGCCAATTAATAAATTAATCAATATGGACGGGCACAAGTCACCCGCGACCCAATTCCCTCTACTATTTTCCCCTGTATTGATTCCGCAAAACGGCGCGAGGAGGGGCTGCCCAAGAAAAAAAGAAGAAGAAATACTGGTAAAAGGAGGATCCTTATCGCGATTACGAGTAACGCTTAATTACTCATCGCTGATAAGATTCAACACGGTTCATGGTATGTTTGAATCGAGGAAGCGCGCGAATGTTTCACGAGTTTGATGCTGATTTATTCATTGGCACGGTTTGGGATTCGTTTTCGCGCGGTGGTTTTTTTTTTCATTCTGTTTTCGGAACGTTAATTACGGCGAGCCGTGAATTTGAAAGAAACGACTAATTAGATCGCATCGCGGTGACACGAACGGGCCCCGAGATATTCGTTAATTACCCGTTTGTCGCCTTGAACTCCGATCAAATGTGCATAACGGCTCGTTCGGTCGGTAATTAAACGCAACCTGTTTGATGTCGAAGGAAAAGGAAATATTTGACATTACCGCGACGCGTTTGCAATTCTAATGGGGTCCATCTTCTTTCATTTATCGCTTAGTCGAGGAAAATTCACGCGAAGATCGATTAGCGAGTTCCGTCTATTGACGATGTCTGATTAACATTTTAATACTTCGAAGCGTTATCAAGGTAATATCGAACTGTTTAAGATTACCTGCAACAATAATTATGGTAATCCTAATAATAATAATCATTTCATTTGGCATTCGCGCACTTAGTAATTGGCAACAACGTCATATTGGTATAATAATTGGAACCATTATAGCAATAATTGAGACTAGTTTAACAGGGATGATGTTTTGCTCGTGCGACCTGAATACAGCATCATTCTGAATAATATATTAGGATGGTACAAAACTAATTATTGCGGATTTCATCAGCTTGAACATTAGCGATTTTTCTCATTACATTCTTATTACAGCCATGAAAAATTAACGAAAAATTTATTTATTCTCACACTTGCGATGCAGGTTAAACAGCATTAATATAGGACAAAATTTATTTCGGGGTTATCACTTACCATATTCACATTTGTCACCATAATTTTTGTCAAACCTATAAACATAACTTGATTTTTCAACCCCGTATAATTTCTGTGGCAGAAATAAAATACAAGTTATTATTTCTGTGTCGCAAAAATTAAAAAATTCTCATATTGTAGCAATAATTGCAAGTTAAATATGTTTCATTATTTCTAACGGAGAATTTTGTAAAATAAGCACATAGGGAATAATTTCATTTTTATTCCGTTATTATCGAAGCAGTTCCTCATTTGATCCAGAGTTACAAGTCGAGCAATGAACGCAATTATATTTATACAACTCAATATATACATTTGTGTGAATATTAAAATACAAACTGCAATACGCAAATTGTTTTTATTGAATTTATTTTCTTGAATTTTGTGTGTCCTGAACTAACATTTTGAATATTTTACAAACCGAACAAACGATAGGTGTTCCCTGAACGTATTAAATTTATTCTGTTTTAAAAGATGTTTAAATCCAAGTGATTTCTCTTATGTTGCGCATGCAAATCACGTTTTCCAGAACTCGTCTGTGGTACAGGTCGACGCATAATCACTGGCAGAAGCTGAAGTGTGCTTCTTTCACGTGAAAAAATTGGTCGGAAAAGCAGCATAAAATATTTACGTAGCTCGGTTCGTTTTCGAAAAAAATTCTGTTTGAATCCCGGTCGGCGCGCTGCCGGATAATACTCGACTAATTGTTCATTACTGGGCCGCGGATACCTATGCAAATTCACATTTTCGTAGACGAATTCAGCTGAATCAAGAGATACACAAAGAGAATTTTCAACATGGCCGGTCGCAGATACCGCATAATCTGAAAGAAATTCCATGTCCCTCTGATTTTCCAAGATTTTTATGGGTCGAGTTCTAAGGAAATAGAAATCACATTAAAAATTAATTTCACTCGCTAACGAAAACGAAACCGTGTTACGTTCCAATTAACTTTATATTTTCCGAACTATTTAAGATTCTTCTTCTCCACCTTGGACGCGGTAGTTAGAATCACAGATTAATGTTTTCACTCACTGAAGTAATGTTTACGCGGCGAATGTCTACAAAAATATTTACGTATTTAATTTCGTGCGATCGGTGTTTAGTTGCAACGGAATCGAGATATCAGAAAAATTTACAAATTGCATTCCAACTTCGACCCAGTTTCTGCAATAAGATATTACTAAAACAACGTCAAGAGGTATGCAAAAATTAAATCCGAAGCTTTAACCTGTTGCTCTTCTAGGAAATTATTAAGGATGAGGAATGATGCTTAAATTTCTTTATAATGTTCAGATAGCGAGGTGGAACTGCATTATTATATTTGGCGAGAGGACGACATTGTTATTCATATTTTCAATGTTTTTTTGAGGTATCATTAGTTTATAAAAAGACTTTTTGAAAAAAGGTCGAGCCTGTTTCCGAGTTTTTATAAAATAATTAATAAATATAATTAAAACAGAACAAAATAAAATAAAATGTACCGTGTACGAGAAGTCAAACTTGCGAAAAGTTAAAATATGATCAAAATTCGTTCTAAAAAATAAATGGCAGTCGGTACAAAATTTTTTATACTTAAAATATTCATAGAAATGTTTCTTGCACTATTCCATTAATACTCTCGAATCTAAATCCGGTATTCGAACGAAACATACGAACGCGGTTAAAACCGGCTTTCGAACTAAATTTTTAAAAACCAACAAATCCCGCGCAATACTATCTGTCATTCTCAATATGCGCTAAAATAATTCCTCGGCAGATTCCTGGTATTGATCACGCATTTTCTGTCAGCGACAGTACTATGAGCTCTATTTACAGCGTATAAAAATCCTAGAAACGTCGGAAGCCAGAAGTTGATTGAAATTTCACAACGGTAAGTTCGATTGTCCGGTTGATCGTAGCCATTAACGGACAAGATAAAACTCTACTTGATTTTTCGTTTTTCCGAAACCGTTTAAGAAAACTCGAATTCTTCGAAAGTCCCGTAGTCTAATCTCGCGCATATATCTTGGTGCCCCGGCTATTTTCCAGCATATACACCCCTGTTCAAAAGTATGTAGGCACTTCCGTGAAATTTGTGAAGGGTAATTTGTTTTATTATTGTTAAACGGTATTTATTGTTGCAGAGTATTGTTCCAACAATTATTGTACTCAAATCTCTTAATACTTGGTCTGCTATTTTCTCAAGTCTGATATAAACATGTAGAGTGAAGTAGTGAAAAGATTGATAGTTAGGGTGATTATAAAAATTATTGTCCCAAAAATTGTTGTACTCAAATCTCTCAATACTTGGTCTGCTATTTCCTCAAGTCTGATATAAACATGTAGAGTGAAGTAGAGAAAAGATTGATAGTTAGGATGATTATAAAAATTATTGTCCCAAAAATTGTTGTGCTCAAATCTCTCAATACTTGGTCTGATATTTTCTCAAGTCTGATATAAACATGTAGAGTGAAGTAGTGAAAAGATTGATAGTTAGAATAATTATAAAAATTGTCCCAAAAATTGTTGTGCTCAAATCTCTCAATACTTGGTCTGCTATTTTCTCAAGTCTGATATAAACTTATAGAGTGAGGTAGAGAAAAGATTGATAGTTAGGATGATTATAAAAATTACAAATGAGAAAGTAAATTAATCGGTACGAACGTGATTATGGTCCGGACCAAAATACATGAAAAATCTTGATTATTTACAAAATGGCGATATTCTTAAAACGCCAATAGCGACGTTAATTTTATAAAATGAATAACCATAGTACTCTTTTGTTTTTAACTCTTTGGAGTTAGGTGGGTTAAAAACTGTCCCGCCTTTGCTTAGATTTTTATGCGTAGCGCGATATATTTTAACCCACCTCGAAAAGTTGAAGCTAATTGATATTAAAAAGAATTCTGTGCAACTTGGGTTTTCATTTTCTTTAAAATCGTGTGCCTCGAAGAGTTGAACAGACGTCCGCGTACTTTTGAGCGTGGGTGTACATGTAACCACCGTTCATCTCGTCGCCATCTATCACGAGCCAGCCGGTACACTCGGCAAAACCAATTCCAATAAAACATTCAGATATTCAGCGGCGACTACAGGCGTCCGTGCAAGCACAAAGGGTTAAATTCTGCGGCGTCTGGGAGAAGAAGAGGAAGCAAGATGAAGACGAAGAGGATCCACACCCCCTCGCGGTCGGCCCAGAAACTCATATAATATCCAAAAGACCGCGCGGTCCCGAACTCGACGCCGCTAACACGTGGATCATACATATTTAACGGCTCGCTTTCCATTATTTTTAAGTGCTCGGCAGATACCGTCACGGTTCGGCGAGCCATCCAGAGACAAGAGGGAAAGAGAAAGACAGAGAGATGGTGTAAGAGCGAGGAGAAATGGTGTTTTCGCCAAGTGTTCGAAAGATGATCCGGCAGCGGACGCGGATTCCGCGCGCAGCACAGCTAACAGAGATAGAGTATACATTACCATTAGAGCAACTTCGAAGTTGTTTCAAGCTTCATGGTTTCGTATGACTGCGCCCGCGTTTCTCGGCTACTTCCCTCCTTGTCGAGGTGCTTTCCACCCCCCCGCGCCAAGCCCTTCGCCACAACTTGTTTGTCAATTTTCCGGTGTAGCAGCGCCCCCGAGTGCACATCCACCGGTGGTATTACGCAAATGGTATTATTCGACAGCCCTGGTTCGGCTGTTAACGCCCTCGCGGTTCCTCGCAGATAGCCCGACCCCCAAAATTCGCTGGGGATTTCCCGGATACTGCGCAAACCACCTATCCCTCGCTCTCTCTCTCTCTCTCTATCTTGCGCGCGCTTGTGCGTGCCACTAATATCCGGAAGTTCCTTTCAGGAAATATTAAAACCGGTAGACCGGGGCCGGCAAGCTTCTGCGGCGAAGAGAAACGGCCCTGAGCAGTGTTATTCCGTAATTAGGTGCGTTTTATGCAAATGAGGCTGTAACGCCGGGGAGTCTTTGCCGTCGACCGACGACGCTCCTGCGTCCCTTGCATCTCTCGTCTCCGCGCCGCGCGGCGCCGGCATACCCGCAGTCTTGTGAAATATTCCCGCGCGAAGGAACGCTAGATAATATCTCTAATGGGTTTTCGACTCACTGATATCCAAGGAAATTCCCCTATCTTTCTACTCCCGGCTTTTCTTTCTCGACGGGACACCGCCTCCGCGCGCAAGGGAATCATAACGTTTTTCCGATCCGCGCCAGCCCCGCCGGAGGATCAGCTTTTACGGTTCTACCCATTACTGGGACAGTCTCGTGTAAACGAAAATTTTCATGAATTTGTTTTCGAACCGCTGCCACGTCTTACGTTAGAATTGCTTTTTTTGTCATTGAAATAACAATTCTGGTTACGAGAGTGTTCCAAGAATTAATTCCTTGAAAGGGGTGACTCCCCAGGTCGTTCGAAGTAACTTTTTCCTTCACGGAAATGTTTTCCGCGGCTTCGTTGAGGAGTTATTTACGAAAAACACGGACCAATCAGAGAACTGTTGCCGGCTATGCTCGATGCGTTGGCATTGGCCGAGCCGGAATCAGTCTGCTGCAGCCCTGCTCCGATTGGTCTGCGTTTTTCGTTGATAACTCCTGAGAAGAGTTATTTGAAATGATCTTAGGAATCGCCTCCTTTTTACAAATATAACATTTCGTACGTACGGAAATCGTTCGTGCGGTTTTCTGACAGATAATGGATTGAAGCCGAATTTAAGTCGATAGTTCGCGCGTGTAGTGCATAAAGTTAGCAGGCAGAAAGTTACATACGGTCGGTGAGATACATGACGTGCAACTTTCAATTGCTTCAACATTCCGTTATTTATACGAGGTTGTTAAATCGGGTAGCGAAAAGTTGAAAATCTCTGTGCTTTCTCGCTTGACGAGGTTAAAATTAGAAACGCGTCAGCGAAGAAAAGTTTATCTGACTCGTTACCGTATGATTACAATCTATTTTTATTCGTGTCGAGCTTCATCGCGAATAGCAATTTCAAGAATCGTGCCAACCTCGAAATGGCAATTGACTCATTTCTTGTGAGTAGAATCTAATATTGTTGCAATAAAGGACGTATAAGCTTGTAGAATGTTGGAAATGGGTCATCGAAGTCAACGGCGGCTACATCGTTAAATGAAACCACATTTTAAAAAAAAGTTTGCTCGTTGCAACATCGTTTACAGCACGGAATCCACGTTCGTTGCATACTGGCGATTCCCACCGCGAGTTGTTAGAATTTCAGGAATTTCTGTTTGGATCGCGGTGGCTACGCAGAAACAAAAGATGAACAGTGATTGGTTAACTCTCTCGTTGCGCAACCTCGATTTTTGCACGCGTTTCAGTCCCGTTCCGCGCAACGAGCGAGGCTGTACTGTACACAGTAATTCATCTATAGTCGCAAAAAGGTCGTACACGTTGAAGGCAAAAATAATATCCCCTCTACTGTAGCAATCTGATCTCGGCTCGGGTATATCGGTGCGAACCACTACTAATCCAATTACAAAACTTCTTTACTTTTCATTATTTTTTTATGGGACTTCCACCAACTTATTTGTGGCATTTTTCTGATTAAAATGACACTAAACACGATATAATTTCAACTATATTAACACTAGGTTTACGGGACCCGTCAAAATGACGGGTTCTAATATTCTTAATTTGCAATTATTAAATTTAATTATTAAATTTAATTTTTGGAGTATATACTATCGGAAAAATGGCCAAAAATTTCGATAAACACATTCTTGTTATGTTTATAAATTAATGTAAAATAGTTATATTTAGACCTCCGTAAACCTAGTGTGAAGGTTGGTAATATTAGGGCAAATATTACGTTGGCTACTAGGTTCGCGACCTCTACATTTTCTCAAACACAGACATTTATATATATTTTTTTAAGCACCAGTATTTTATATAAAATTAATCGCAAAATTGAGAGCTTTCCAATGATATACAGTTCAAAAGGAATGGTCGCTGAACGAGGTTATAATGACACAATAAAAGAATTACGGAATAAAAGATCGCGAATTTAGTTGCCAACCTAATATTTTATTCGGTCATTTTTCAGTAATAAGAAAGAATGTTCAGCGTACAAAATAAAATTTCGGTAGTGGCGAGAGCTAATGCAGAATCTTTTGCTAGAACAGAGCAATCGATCAATTCAGCCTACAGACAGCCCTCTTATTATGTACACGTTATTCTGGATGCATGGTTCAGATGTAACACGGTCCGAAAATTGCTTCTGTAATGCGATATTCTTGTAATGCGGTTTCCAAATAGCATGATTTACTGACCTTCGACAACACGGATATAACGCGAATGATTTCATCATGCTATTTCACTGCCGTAAACAGAGATTTTAGCTTGTACACGTTACATCCTCGCCGTGTAAACGTGACACAATTCTGAAAAATATGATTTTCAAGAGGATTAGTCAGAATTTTGATAATCGTCTTCGCAAACGAGGACAGTCATGCTCATGAAACTAATTCACGAGTATTTTCTCTTCGTTCCGTATTTTTAATTCTCGAAAAATCGGTCAATGTGTGAAACACGAAAATCATGTTTTTTTTACTGTGCTTACCAAAAATCAATTCAGTGGACACTTTATCTGACCGATCATTTTCAAAACAGTTTACAAGAAAGAGTACGAATGTTATCGAAAGAAATTTTTGGATCGGTATCTTTTATAAAACGATACATGTATAAATGTTTAACAAATTGACTTGTAATAACGTAAAAAACGTAAACAAAATACGTACACAAAATACGTACACAAAATACGTAAACCAAATAATTTCACCAATCACTGCTTTTAAAAACCTACTATTTTTAGAATTTACATTAACCAATGAAATATTTAATCCTCGCAGTTGTTGCTCGATTTCGAGGCAAATAAAATATTTACTTTTCACTGATTCGAATAGTATTTCACCCGGCGCTGCTTAATATACGTCGTGATCTAATAAAGTATTTTTAGGACTTCATTTTAATCTGTTCTCTGTTAATTCCGATGGATTATTCGTAATGCTCTTATTTAATCACCATAAATTTCATCCGGGATATAACGTAATATAATGTATTTATTAAACGGGTAACAGCTTTTAATAAAATAACCAGTTGCGAAGCCCCCACGAAAGCGACAAGACTATAATTATTTCGAACTGTTGTTATTATAATATGCACACCGATAAATAAATGTATTCTAAACATTTTTCACAAGAACATCGCAATAAGTTTAATCCCCGTACGTCCATAGAAAGAAAATTCGCTTTGTGTTTTATATATTACAGGAACACTTTATTTCATTACGATTGTCTCGTAATTTGATGTATTTGTTAAAAATATGAAATTACGAACAAAGGTAACGGTAACAGACGAAAATTACGTGACGATATTTGGCGCAAGTTGTTGTAGAGCATACGAGGATCAAATTGGGAAATAAACAATGTACTTGTTAGAGTTATGACATTTTGAATAAGGAAAACGATAATTGGCAAAAATTACGCGAGGACCCTTCGTGCAATTGTTTTTACAGAGCATACGGGGATCAAACTGGAAAACAAAAAAGCACGCGCATGAATAATGAAAGCGGAATAGTAGAAAATTGAAAATGAAAGACAACGAGAAAAAAAAATACGCGTACAAGCGTATACCTCTGTTTGCATTATAAACAGAGAATCTCCACTTGAATAATGTTAAAAGTATTTAATTTCAATCCTCATTTTTTGCGCGTTCCTTTATTCAACAGAATTTCTATGGACGCGCGCTTTATCCGATCTTCCCGTTTCAATTTGTCAAAATGTTTTCGCTGTATTCCATTATGGATATTGGTACTATACGAGTAATTTGTTCGCGAAAAAACCTATCGACTGAAATGTTTTTCGAATGATCCTCGGGCGAACATGTCTGTTTATTAGCGGGCGCTTTATTTACTCCGAAAATCGTATTTTCCGAAAGTCTGCGAAAGACTCTTTCACAGTTTTCCGACAGGTCTGTTAACGTTATCGCGAATAATTGGCCACCCTGTATAATCCGTTTATCTCAATTCCTGTTGATTTCTCGCGGGCGCGGCTAATTCAATGTGCAATTCAATTATGCAGAGCAATAATGATAATTATTATCGCTAGACTGCTTTATGCACTCGTTGCTCGGTCGCAAAAGGCTTCCAAAAATGATAAGACACAATCGGCGATAATACATAACACAGCTTCGGTTGATTTCGAATTTATATTCTAGCGATAATCATTTACCGCACGTACAATTATTATTATTCGTCTGTATCAGTTTCGAAAATTATTAACGAAGAATCAAGCTTTCTTTCATTTCGACCAGATACGCGGCGAGCTTCGTTTTATATTATCCTCGATGAAAAGCGGCAATGGTAAACGTTAATATTCCACCTCGGCCACCCGGTTGCACCGCAACGAAAACGTGATTTCGCAGCAAGATCGCCGGACGAATTGTCATCGTTATTTATAAAAAAAACCCGCGGGTTTCCATTTAACTCGCTACCAATTAATCGGGAAAGCGATGAATTTAATGGAAGCTGAATATTCGAAGCGCGACAGTAATAATTTGAAGTTTGAGCGACAGGCGCGTCCATTCCCGGGAGTTTCGTATTTTAAAAACCGGTTACGTCAGGAAATAGATTTTTTCCCCATCTATTTGGATACCTTGCCCTGGTCTCGCCGGAATATTCCCGACTCTCTCGTTCCACGTTCCACTCGCCATTCGCCGGCCGCGGAATTTCATATTTCCTCTGTCCGTCTATTTATCGTGACCTAGTAAAGTTGATTTGTTATTTCATTAATATCTAATAAACGACTCCCGGCTTGAAATATCTATTCGATCGGAAAACACCGAAGCTCGTCAGTTGTCGAGCGTTTCATCTATTTCCGTGGATCTGTCGCTGTTCAATCCAGTTTTCCAACTGCTCCACGAACGCTTACCAACAAAGATAAGATAGAATTACCTGACAATTTTAATGATATAAAAGAAAATATTTGATCAAAATTGTAAATGTTGAAAACGTCAAATTAAATTGCATGTACGTTAAACACGATCCATTTTACACGAAGGCCCATTTCTCCTCGAGAATGCTGCTAATTTAGACGTCTTCGAAAACGTTCAAACATTTTCTTCGTAAATGAAAATTCCATGGATTTGAAGATCGAAGCTTTCTCTTCGCAACGAATCCTTGAAAATTGATGTGCAATTTTTTTTCACTATTTTATGGAACAAAAGTCTGTTATTGAAAGCTCGATCAAACAACTGGAAAAAATCGTACGTCAATTTTTTAGGAAACATTGCAAAGAAAAAAGTTTTTCGAAGTTTTCACAGACGTTTGAATGTGTAGCATTTTCGAGAAAGAGGTGTCTTCTTCAGTTTCTCGCCAGATACATCGTGAAAAAAGATCTGAAATTTTAATGGACGTGTTTCTTAGACGCGAATCATGATTTTTGTTTTTCAATTGGTTTCGCATCGGGTAATATTATTCCATGCTTTCAGCGATTAACAATAAAGGTTGCTCAGACGAGAAAGACGCGACTTTGCTTTAGCAGAGTTCGCGTTCCACTCGAGAACGTTCGGTTTTATCCTCCTTAATTCTGTGTATCTTATCTATTTGAAACTTAAACTCGAACGCAAACTTTGCGTTACGCATCCCTCCCCCGTGAGAATATATGGATACGATAATGTAAACATCCTCGCTCCGTGGAGAAAAAGTATTTCGCCTCAAACGTAATATTTCGGTATTATCTGGGCTCTTCTACCAAGTATGCCGATGAAATTCGTAAAATTGTCGGATCCATAAAGCTTCAGTTCTCTTGTTTCAAGTAGACGTAAATCTTGTATTATTTTTACATTTACTTGTACTCCCTTATTCTCAGGAATTTTCCGATGAAAATTTGCAAGCAACATTTTCGCGTAGAAATTTTGAATCTAAAATTCCTTTGATATACATCTGAGAATCGTCAAAAGAGTTTCGCTCTTTAGAGTTTACGGTAAGATGATATCGAAATTTCAAATGAACAGGGGATAAGAAGTGTGAAAGTTATAATACCGTGAGAAAAAAGTCCGAGAAGACATTCGGCTATGGAGCTGCAGCATCTCCATTTTAAAAAGTGAGAAAAGGTAGAAAATATTTTGAAACTCTTTGAGGTCCATGTAATGAAGCTCTATGGAAAAGTTTCTACTCCATTCTTTTACTGTCGTGAAAAAATATTCCAAACATCTAACTCCTTAATCGGCCACCCTGCAGAGAAGGTTATAAGCAGACTCCAGATGTTTATGCAAATGCGTATTTTTATAGAAAACAGATAGAGCATGGGCAAAAATATGTTTTATATTAGAGAATTCTGAAAATATATTTTTTATTTTGCGCTTTTTGCATAATGCATATGTTTTTATGTTTTATATTTAAAAACATATGTTTTATGATTAGAGAATTCCAAAAATATATTTTTTATTTTGAGCTTTTTGCATAATGCATATGTTTTTATGTTTTATATTTAAAAACATATGTTTTATGATTAGAAAATTCCGAAAATATATTTTTTATCTTGCACTGTTTGCATAATGCATATGTCTTTATCTTTTATATTTAAAAACATATGTTTTATGATTAGAAAATTCCGAAAATATATTTTTTATTTTGCACTGTTTGCATAATGCATATGTCTTTATCTTTAATATTTAAAAACATATGTTTCATGATTAGAGAATTCTGAAAATATATTTTTTATTTTGCACTTTTTGCATAATGCATATGTTTTTATGTATTATATTTAAAAACATATGCAATAACTTATTGCATATGTTAGTTGCCCTGTATCTTTCGTGCTCGTGTGAAATATCTTTCTCGACAAATTAATATAATCTATCAAGAAACTCTCGTGTCATAACTATGAAATGTCGACAACGTTTAAAAAACATACCCGGTGATTGTGGAGAAAAAATTAAGAAAAAAATCATTGCTGTTATAGGAAAAAATATTGCATTACCGAAATTAATACAAATTTTAAACAATGCGAATGCGTACAAGATTCGATAGATGTGTTAGAAACCTACTACAGTAAATACAAGTAAATTGCATATGTTTCTTACGTATTTATCGTGCATAAACATCCGGAGTCTAGTTACAAGGGAACAGGTAGTTCTCAAGAATGTTTTCGAAGAGTCCATTCCAAAATCTTCAGTAACAAATCCTTTTAAAATGTAAAGTATTTTTCCTAAGCGAAAAAAAGCGATATTAAAAGGAAAGTAAGAAAATCGCAAAGCTCTCGGATTTCGGAGAGATCAATGCGATTTAAATTTGTCCAAGGAAGGGACACCTACTGAACATGTCCGCAGAATTTCACGTGATCCGGATAATAGGTTTTCGAGACGCGACGTCGGCCAATTAGAAAGACGTCAGCTCGCGGAAACGCGTTTAAAGTTTCGCGAACTGTTATAAAGCACGCAAGGGCCGCTCGATTTCAGGAGCCGGGACGCCTTGCCAATTTTTCGTAGTTCCGGGTCATATTTTTCGAATAGCAAGATGCAAGAAAACCGGAGGGAAAGGGATCGATTTTTTGAAGTCGACGCAGCGGGGAGCTCCCATAGGCAGCGGCTCTAACACGGTTTGGGAATTGAGGGAACTCTCGGTATAACACGTCATTTCCACGGGAAGAAGGGCAAAACAGCGAAACAAAACTTCAGAAACGCATCGTCCTGTGGCGAATAGGTAAACAAAGAGAAGTAATAGCTTTCTTCGAAAAACTGGAGCATGGGAATCAAGACGTTGCACAGGGAAATTCCGCTTTTGTGCGACGAATGCGAAGAGACAGATAGGAATCGAAGAAGATAATGTTGTATTCGATGAAAAAGCAAAAAGCTGGATGCTGCATACGAAATTTCCGTTTTTAGAATGCAAATGCAATAATGCTTTTTGATCTAGAAATAACATTACAATTTACAAGTTTATCATATGCAATTTCAAGTTACGGAGCTGACCTTTAACGTCGTGTCTGCAGTTTTTATTTAGATATTTCATTTTAATTGAATTCATTTCAATGTTACTCGATACGACTGCTGTAATAGAATTAAGAAACAATTCCTTGACAGGATACGTTGATTACAGGATGACCCAAAAATGTATTTCCTTGAAAAGGGCGATTTCTAACGTCATTCGAAATAACTTTTTCCTGTACGAAAATGTTCTCCGCAGTTTCGTTAAGGAGTTGTTCCGATTGGTCCGCATTTTTCGTTAATAACTTCTGAACGAAGCCGCGGAGAACATTTTCGTAACGGAAAAAGTTATTTCGAGTGACCTTAGGAATCACGTACGAAAGTCATCTAGCGTACTATTTATGCAATTACCGATGCTTTCTTAGAAATACTTTTGTCGCAGCGGGGAAGTGGTGATGCTCGCGTTTCATTTTTAGAATCTGTTGTGTGAAATTTTTCGAAACATGACTTTCTGCCGAAACATGAATTTTTCGAAACGTTACGAGCACTTCCCTTTTCATGGTATTTCGAGATTTTTTCACATTGCAAATGCTACCATAAAAATACAGTTACGGAGCACAATGAACCGGCATCTTTTTGTTTCCGGTGAACAAAATAAAAACATAAAGGAGCTGGGGAATCACGAGGTTTTTTTCCATAGAAACTTTTATCATTAAACCGTTCATATTGCCCCCGCGGAAAAAAGTCGCGCGCTGTCCTCAAATATGTATAAACTAATGTATAATTCAGAGAGAAGGTTGGGGCATTTCGTGGAAAGGAAATCACATAACGTCGGATCGTTTAGAGCTGAACTTTTGGAACGCAGTCTTAAATTATGAATCGCGGACGGATCGTTTAAACGTTGAAGCGAATAACATTTAATGGGGCCGGCTACTCCGTCTGCCGACATTACTGAATTCATACCATTCGTAGCGGAGTAATATTGGTCCTCCATCGAGCTGAAAGTAATTAAATCATTAAGAACGATATCAAAGACTATAACGAGACAAATTAAATTCTGGGAAATAATATTAAGGTTTCCCGCCAAGTGATGTCGTTTTTATAGATTGAATACACATTGCCACCTTGGTCGTCGACGTGGTTTATTATTACACGACTTGTACGCCAAATCACGAATGAAATAACATTTTCTGCAAGCGTCGGAGAACGATATTATTTACACGAACTGAAAGTGTGTGCTTATCATAGAATTCTGAGATCATTGAATTGTTCGGCATTTTTAACACTAGATCTATCGCGCCAGTCAAAATAACTGATTTTACATTCTCATTCTGAAATTCGTACTTCATGTTACTTTCTTTTTCGCAACGATGCGATGACTTTTACAACGATTATTAAAGGTGCAATATAATAAATTGTATTTTTGTTTTATTCATACAGAATCAAAATAATTTTGTATCGTGGCTATTTATACCAATACCAGTCATTTCAACTGGTACTTCTCAAAGTGGAAAAGTATCCTATAATCCGTTTCCCGAACCTGAAACCGTTAATTAGATATGTAGATTGATTTATCGATGTTTTTGTTAGGAAATGTTATCGCACCGTGCATCTGATCTGGCGCCAAAACATAAACATAAACGTAGCCGTGATGTAACGTAACATTGACATCGATGCCGTTTCACGCCGTCATTCTGTATTCCATAGTGTTTGACTGAGAATTAAAATGCAATTTCGAATTACCACTTATGTTATTTGTTAACTGTTTATTATACTCTTTATTATATTATACTCTCTATTATATTATACTCTTTGTTATATTATACTCTTTATTATATTATACCCTTTATTATATTATACTATTATACTATTATATTGTTCTATTATATAATTATATTATTATATTATATTATACTCTTTATTTATTATATTATACTATTATTCTATTATATTATTCTATTATATTATACTCTTTATTAGATACAGAACGGAAAGTAAAAAGAAGAGAAAAAAGTGAGAAGACAAGGATGAATGGAAGAATGAGTGAGAGAGAGTGAATGCGAAAAGAAAGAGAAGGTATTTTATTGTAGAATTTATTATTAAGAATATAGATTTTGATAAGAAGAGAAATGAAATGAAAATTGTAAAGGGAACGGGATCTCTGTGTAACCCGTAAGGGAACAAATAAATATACTACTACTACTATACTACTATACTCTTTATTATACTAAAATAATATTAAAATTGCACTGTATGAAATAATAATTGAGTATTCATTAATAAAATAACTAAGCATTTTTTCTAAAGACCGGTTATATTTTAATTCCCGTTAAATATAGTGTTAAACAGACAATTATATTTATATTAAGATCACATTAACGATTTTAGGCTCATCTGGCGGTTCTAGCGTTAAATAAAACAATAACGCAACGGTAAATTGATTTACTCGCGCACCCGCAAGATCGATATTATCCTCCCTCCAGCCCAATATTTCATCAATGGAAATTCATATGAAGTGTTTCCGAAATCGCGTAACAGCCGAAAAAACCCCCCGGTGATTTATTACGCGAGTGAAATAAATAAAAAATGAAGGGCGGAATATTTGTGTGTAACGCATCGTTCCCAAGAAAATCGAATATGAATGTTCTTGCGGTGCTCGCGTGATATTGAATAGAGCTCGCTGACGTGTCTGATCATCGCTCACCCTTTCTACTAGCTGTAAGCACAGTCGTGCGCGTACCAGACAAGTTTTCCAAGTCAATTTTCCCGAAACCGGTGCCTTACACGAACGAATTTCATTCTGTACTTCTGATTTACTTTGCCCCCCTCCCCGAAAAATAATATCCTTTGTGGATGGATCGAACTTTCAGTTTGTTTTACAGACTTAGTTTTTTTTACTGGTGATTCAGGCGCAAGTTACGCTGCACGAAGCTTCGCTCCAAATTGAAATTTGCTTATTAAACATCTTCCAGAAGATTTGATTTTTACTTTCTATCTCATTAAATTGCTTCTGGACGTGCGAATCTTGAATTTAAAAATCGTAGGGCGAGACTGAATGGAGTTTAATTTGCTCATTCGTTATATTTTCGAGCATTTCTAAATGTATGGTGTACAAAGTTTCAGTACAGATTAGTAGAGTGCTTTTAATTCTGATTAACACAATGACGAATAAAAATATTTAGAATGCCTTGTAGTTTTTTTCTAAAGAATAATTAATATTGTGTTTCTTTTAGTTCAGGAAAAGAGAATATTTTCGTATTTTGGGAGTGTAAACAATGCGGGGTTAATTAAACAAGTACTAAAGGGATGTACTTCGAAGATGACGAGGTAAAATTTATTCTCTAGAAATACCTATTTCACATTATATTATGAACATAACAAGTACGTGTCTATCCAAATTTTTGGCCATTTCTCCAATATTATACAGTGGCGCGCAATAATATTCGGCCGCTCTAAACAAGACGATAACTCTTTTAATATTGTACTATACGATTTGAACTTTTTTTGAACAAAAATTGCAATTGATCGGAATTGTAGAAAAAATACTAAAAGTTGCATTTTCAACTCTTTTATGCGGGCTTATATTAAAAATTTAAAATATACGTTTTGTGGATCCGTGTCAATTAAACATATTGTGCAAATGTCGTCGAAATAGGTCGACGTTGCAATGAGCTACAAACGTTTAAAGACGGTAAAAATTGCAGATTTTCAGGATTTTCGACCTCTCACTGCAATAAATCCAAGGATCTTACATGTTTCAACGCCTGTCGTTTTCTCCTGCATCAACCGATTTCGATGAAACTTTCACAGCGCATATAATTGAAACAGATCTACAAAACGTATTTTTTTAAATTTTCAATAAAGGCCCACATAAAAACGTTGAAAATGCAACTATTAGTATATTTTCTACAAATTCCAATCAATTACAATTTCTGAAAAAATTTCTTTTCACTTTCTGTAGTAAACTGATTGCTCTTCCTTTCCAAAAAAGTTCAAATCGCATGGTCTGATATTTAAAAAGTTATAGTTAAATAGATTTGGTATATAATCTCTCAGGGAAGCATCTTTACAGTCTTAATAATCGCAAATGAAGAATATTAGAACCCGTCAGTTTGTTGAGCCGCGTAAACCTAGTGTTAAATAAATTCCTGACGGTCTCCGCGAGCTGTGGCGATGGCTCTCGCACATCGAATTGACCCGTTCGACTACACACATCGTGGACGTAGACGATACAGAAAATATTGCTCGGCGAAAGACAAAGAAACCGGCGATTCGTGGCGACGCGAAATGCACATCGGGTAATAAATAAACCGCATCACCCGTATCTCCGAAACCGTTTTGAAAGTAGACCGGTCCCCGGCTCGCTGGAATAAAACCGTGTTACCAGGACGCGGAATCTCGACGTTCCTGGAAGAGAAATTGTCCAGATGTAAGGGAAAAAACGGGGTAGTGGGTGGTTTCGCGGTACGTATGAATTATACATAAAGCCCGGGCGTATCTATCACCCGAGTCAAACCGCGGAATCAGAGAAATGATATTTTCCGCGGGATAAGAAGCTCCGCAACATCCGAGCGTGACGTATACTCGCCGTTGCTTAAGGTTTTTGCTCCGAGACACACGTTCCAACGATTTTTAGTCACCCTTCGAGAAAATCAATAACGCTTATCGCTGAAACCGGCAGAAACGATTAAAGTACAAATTGCACAGTCCCGACAAATATTCTTTTAATTAACAATACTTCTAGAAGTCCGACAACATTTCGCTGAATATGACGTCCACTCTCTACCGGACAAAGTTTCGGGATAAAGTTGAATAGTTTAACGGGTTACCTCTGCACACCATTTTGTTTCAGTCTGTCAATTTTCGTGTAGCTATGAATATCCTAACGGGTGCTGTGAGAAATTAAATGGGAGCATGAAAAATAGAAGGTGGACGTGGAGCTTTGTGCAAAATTGGAAAGTCTGGTACAGAGATATTTCAGTTCAGAGAAATTTCAAAGGCAAATGATTTTCAAAAAACATTTAAATCGTTATATTAACCTAGAAGGAATCAATGATTCGTAATAACGAATGAAAAATTTAGGTGGTTATGTTGATGAAAATTTGAGAAATCTAGTCGGATTTGGATTATTAGGTCCATTGTCAGATCATGCTTTTACTAAATTGCTAATAGCGTTCACAGCTCGATGAAATTCGACTGACAGATGCACAAGGGTATAGAAAACTATCCCACAAAGCCATTAAACTTTATCTGACACGGTCGTGGAGAAACTGATGGAGTCCGGTCTCTTTTGATAGCACCACGTAGTTTTCGTATCAAGCCCCGGATATTGAATTTAAACGACGTCTTTAGTGCTGTGACCCTCCTAAAAAAAAATACTAAAAATCGTCCGAATAAAAGAAGGTTATACGTCGAGCCGCACGTTTTACGAAACCCACGTCCAAACCTTCAAGGCGATCGCATCGTTGCGTCCTGCATCTTCGATCGTTTATAGCATGGACAATTTTCCAGACGTTGTTGCAGCTTTGCAGAACCAGATCATCTAATCTTATTTTTTAAATAAATAATGGTCAAGTTAACACCACGTTCTGTTCTCCGGCGAATATTTTCTTCTCAATTATAAGAATGGATTTTTATAGTGAAAGCATTTATGTTTCTATTAAAAAACTTTTATATTTTTAAATCCTACTAAACGTCGTAATCCACTATTATTCTATCACATAAAGCAATATTTGGTATTTTCTATATTGGATTAAGATAGTGATGTAATTTTTTACATAGAAAATATTCAGTGAATTGAGATGAATTCCAAATTTAGATGTAGCAACAGTGAGAGAATTTTTTGTTTTAGTATAACTAACTTTTGTTCTAATTACGTTTCTATTCGTAAGTTTTTGTTCATTTAAATTTCGATTGGGTTTGTCAAACTCACAATCAGTAAAAATGGTAACTTTTGCTAACATTAACTCTTTAACGAATTTAATTCCAAAGGTATATCCATAAGACAATAATTGCTCAAAATCACAATTTTATTCGTAAGTATTTGTTTATTTAAATTTTGGTTGGGTATGTTAAACTCACAATCAGTAAAAATAGTAACTTTTGCTAACATTAACTCTTTAACTATTTACTTCCAAAGGTGTATCCATAAGACAATAATTGCTCAAAATCCCAATTTTATTCGTAAGTTTTTGTTCATTCAAATTTCGGTTGGGTTTGTCAAACTTACAATCAATAAAAATTGTAAGTTTTGCTAACATTAACTCTTTAACTACTTACTTCCAAAGGTATATCCATAAGACAATAATTGCTCAAAATCCCAATTTTATTCGTAAGTTTTTGTTCATTCAAATTTCGGTTGTGTTTGTCAAACTCACAATCAGTAAAAATTGTAACTTTTGCTAACATTAACTCTTTAACTATTTACTTCCAAAGGTATATCCATAAGACAATAGTTGCTCAAAATCACAATTCGAATTCAACCAGCAAAGTTTTAAAGTCTTGGATTGAAACAACCCCTGTAAGGGTAGTTTTATCAGTCATTCTACGACCCTGACGAAAACTTGTAGAACCGTTCTGTGTGTAATTGATAAAATGTAATCAACAGAGACACGAACGTTGTCTTGCACTGTGCAGAAAAATACAAAAGACACGAACCGGTCAAATCGGTGAGCTGGCGGAACAGCCTTAAACCGGTCTCGGACCGATTCCAAGGCGAAATCCGACGTTCCAGTTGGAATTCCGTAAAGTAAATGTTATCGGAGCGACTATAAATTCCATCCGGAATCGATACAATCCCGCGGCTGTTCTCGTCGCTCGTTACGCTACATCATATTCCCGGATCGCTTTGAAATTCTTCGTTACTCCCGCGATCCGTTCGACGCCCACACGCACTCGGTTTTTTACGAGATCGCGCGTGTAATTTTTTCGCGGAACGAGAAGCTTAGGGGCGCCGAGATAGACCTCGGCAACGACTGTGAACGATACCATTGATCCGTAAATTCCCTCCCAGAAACAACCGGGGAACCGTATGTATAGACCTCGCAACGAGGACGGAGGGATTCGAGGCGATCGGGAAAGAGAGAGAGAAAGAGAACAACCAGAAACGCTCCCAGAAGCATGGCGAGAAGAACATTACGCGACATTACGAAAAGTTTGCGACGGTTTTTGGGTTCCTTTTGCTCCGGAGTTGCGACCCCTTCCGTAACTCGACGCGACCCATGCCGCCCCCAAAGTAGTTCTTTATGTCGCGAGCTACAAGTGCACCGCGGGAATTTGTAATACCTTAATGTCCTGACCCACGGCTATTCACCGTGGTTCAAGGGGCGCTTGATGGCTCCTTGTTACGGTTTAATCCTTTACCCGCGCGGACGCGACATTCAATTTTCAATTTAACACCTGGAAAACAGAAAGCCTGCATAAAGACGGGCTTGATTAATGTATAACAATCTGTATAGAAATAAACCACACGCATTTTGTTGACTTTCTGCGTACCTCAGGCTTGGTAGAGTAATTGTTCCGGTAGTCAGCCATCTTTAGCATTGTTATTTGCGAAATAGCATATTAATAATGTTTTACACGAGGTCACGAAATTAGCACAGCATACGTAGAAATTAGACATTGTGCTCATTCAAATTTATAAGAGTTTGTTGGCACATATTTCTTATTTTTAAACAAGTTTGTAAAAAGGCTAACCACTGTTATTTGTAAAATAGCTTATTAATAATGTTTTACACGAGGTCACGAAATTAGCACAGCATACGTAGAAATTAGACATTGTGCTCATTCAAATGAATAAGAGTTTGTTGGCACATATTTCTTATTTTTAAACAAGTTTGTAAAAAGGCTAACCACTGTTATTTGTAAAATAGCTTATTAATAATGTTTTACACGAGGTCATGAAATTAGCACAGCATACGTAGAAATTAGACATTGTGCTCATTCAAATGTATAAGAGTTTGTTGGCACATGTTTCTTATTTTTAAACAAGTTTTTAAAAAGGCTGAAGACTGTTATTTGTAAAATAGCATATTAATAATATTTTACACGAGGTCATGAAATTAGTACAGCATACGTAGAAATTAGACATTGTGCTCATTCAAATGTATAAGAGTTTGTTGGCACATATTTCTTATTTTTAAACAATTTTTTTAAAAAGGCTGACCACTGATTAGGAACCAAAGTAAAACAGATTCTTCCTACGGCAAGTTATTTAACCTCAGACGGGATTTGTTAATATATTGCTTTCACTGGACTGACAATAAATATGATAAGAATGATTGACGAGTTTCCGTTAATATTTTCGTTTCTATTAAAAGTTTCTATCAAAAGTGTACATTTAAAGAATTAATTTGTATGTGAAATACTAGCCACACTATATTCATCTTTGTTCTTAAGAAATTTTCAACCACTCTTCACCTTGCTGTATTTTTCTTAATCATTTTTTCTATTCCGTGAAATAAAGTTTCTTCTAAAAAGGAAAAGAATTCTAAGAATTGTTAACGATTTTGTCATCAAATATTTGGTCTCCGTAAGGTCATTATCTCGAATCCTCTAACTCGAAGTCTTAGGAGTTGTCTACTATTCTACACTGCTGACGTCGCGTTTCCGTAACACTGATCCAATTGCTAGAATTTGCAATCATGCAAATAGCCTTTATACGTTGCTTCATTTTCTCCGTGGCTCTCCGTGCATCCTTATTTAATTCTAAAGTATTCGAACCATGTATTCCACCTTTTAGCAATGTTTCGTAAATGACTGGTACGAGAAAGGATTTTTCTAACATTTGAATGGACTAGTAAATAGATTAAACAAAATTTAAGTTTAGTTCACCGTGTTCAATTTGAACTCCGATAAAAAATTGTTAGGAATAATTGTTCGAGGCTTCTCGGAATTTTAGAATCGACATGTCAGCTTTAATATTTGTTAATAAAAGCCTGTGCTGTTAATTTACATTTTCTATACTGACCTGGAATTATTAATATTTTATAACATGAGTCCGGTCAAAGTTGAATTTCAATTTAAAAACTTGTCGATAGTTTCGAAGCTGCTTGTAGGTAGTAGATCATTTCATAAGTATTTTTATAAAAGTAGGGGACGCGATATTTTCTTTATAATTAGTTGTTAGTTTCAAAGTATTGCCAATTACCAGCTGATTGCAATTAAAGGCCACGGTGTGCGTGCATTAACGTAGTACGAAAATTCGTAAAATACAAAGTTAATTGAAACTTAATAGTCTCGTTTTACTTTTCCAGCCTTGAATTCGTTAGCGAGGAAAATGAAATTTTACCAGAACGTTCGTTTTCACAAATTCGTCTACGCGAATGTAAATTTGCAGAAAGTTTCGCGGTCCACTAATTACTAGACTGCGGATGTTTATGCACTTACAACTCCTAAAAATCTGAACGGAGAGGACAGCAACAAATTCTATAAACTTTCACGTGCTCGAGGTTACTCCGGATGCACTGACCCGTTGTGGACGAGCGTGCATGAGACGCGTTTAGTATAACGTTTATTTGATTATGGGAAACGTATACGTACATTTTGTCTTCGTTATTTCACATATAAATATGTACATTACGAACATCATTATTTCATTCAAACAAACCTGATCTCTAGACTGTGGATCTTCATGCAAAATAGAAAATGTTTGCATTTATTACATACATTTCATACAGGAGCCAAATGAAAATTTCTGTCTTCTTTGAATTATTTAAGGTGAAACTAATACACTGGTGACTTTCAATCTTTTTAATATCTCCACTGTTTTAAATTGTACGTACCATTTTTCGTCATAAATGCATAAAATCTGCAGTTTACTGATGGCAGTCAAAATAAAATATAAGGTGGACGTAAAATTATTATTTACGGCATTAAAATATTTGCAAAATGCAAGGAAACATTGACCAGTACTAAACAATAACGACACTTTTATTTTAGAGGGATCAATTTTTTTGAAACATGATTTTTACAGAGTAATATAAATAATTAAGTATTTGCATACGCAGATTCGCAATCCGGTCATTATTTCGCTGGCTCCAAATGTAATTATAAAGCACGTTCCACTGAATTTCGATATTGTTGTTTTTCGTGGACGCTGTAATTATACATTTTATATCGACAACTATATTCGTCGGATCCACTTGGATCTGTTTTCTTTTCACCAACAAGGTTCTGTTTATTATAATAGTTAAGGGGAGAGACACCACCCTTAGGCGTTCAAAAATAACCAAATCTTCCGAACTTTTTTATACATAATTTCTGCATGAACAATTCTCATCTTTTTTCGAATATAAAAATGCGACAGCTTTATGCTTCAATTCGTTTTCAATTAAAATGTTACAAAATGGCGAGGTTTGTTTCAGAACCCTACTTCCTAGAACGTCGATTGCTGGCTGCCATTACTGCAAAGGACTGAAGCATCTCGAGTGAAAATTTCCGGTTGATTTAACAAGAGAAATCTATTATTAAAATCAGTTTTTACTGAAAAAACAATCAACTTTAAATGTGTTCATGAAACATTGAATAATTGAAGTAACGGGTGAATTCTGCGCTACACTATCACATACAATTATACATTATAAAATATTAGGTTGTAACAACTAAATTCGGTTGCATATGTGTTTGAATTTCATCAAATTAAATCCAAATGAAACTGTGATTGAAATGAAGCAACTAATGGCGAACGATGTAATAATTGAATGATTGCAATTTTCTACTGTTACGTGGTTATTTGTTGCATAAAAGATAACTAGTTATCGATATAAATTAATAATATATTTATTAAGAAGAAACTGCCTTTTGTTTTTAAACTCTTTGTGGTATTATATCGGAATCTCCGTTACATTATTAATATATTATATTAAAAAAGATATTGAAGATTACAAAAAAAAGCCTAATACGTAAACACTTCATGCAGAATATTTTTATTTACTACCCTCTAATACGATATAATCCATCTCTACAAATTAGTATGATTTCGGGGAACGTCGGCACTTTGAAAAATCTCTTTGATATATCATTCTATATACTTTGGGAAATGAAATAAGAAAAAGATTCAATTCATTCGAACCATCAGGACGACTTACCCCCTTAAGGGGATATACTCGCCAAGTTCGGGAACTTTGAGAAATCTCTTTGACACAACATTTTACGTATTCTGAGAAGATGAAATGAATAAAAAAGATTCAATTCATTCAAACCATCAGGACACATCACCCCTAATGACAGCCTCTCCTGCCAAAGCGCCCCAATTTGATTTATCTCGTTCCTCGAAATCTGACTAGAAAAACGCCCTTTCGCAACGATCCTTAGCTGACAAAACGTTAAGAATCCGTAGCTCTGCCACCAGTGGTAAGTTTTCACTAGACTCGAATGTCACCTTTGATTCAATTTAATTATAAATGTTGAATAACCGCGTTTAGATGTAAATATTAATTCGGCTGTAGCGTAGGTCATGGATTTGACATTGCAACTGTTGTTTCGGAATTGCATCGTGCGCGGGTCGCGTTGATTCGCTATTCCGTGATGTGTATTTCAATAATTACCGTTGCTAATAGTTTTGAACTTACGACCTACGTGGTACAATTTCAGCACATTACCGCTGAGCTATTATGACGTGTTTTACCGTTGCTGATAGATAATACATATCTCTTTTAGTTAAATAAATTCGACAGTGAAAATGTAAATGCGGTAAAGTCGCGTTTGCTGTCCAACAGTCTGCGTTCTGCACGAACAGTGATCGCATACTCAAGAGAGTTCAAAAGAAAGCCGAACGTAGAGGACAGCATGACAGTGGAGTGGATAGTAAACGCGACTTTACTGTATTTCAATTTCCACAGTTCGCAAAGGGTTTTAAACATGTGCTACAGTCTTTTGGATATTTTCAAAATTCTATTTCACGAAAATTGCAGGTGATACAAAAAAATGTTTCACACGAAAGTTGTAGGATATAGAAGAGAGTACATGGTGATTGTATTTGTTTGACATTGCTGTAACCTTGAAAGATTACAACTGAAATTTTTAGTGGAAGCCTGCAGTGACTGACAATAACAGGACATTTCATTCGCACATTTTTGGAAGGGCAACTTTTTACACATTGGACCATAGGGCAGGGATTTTTTTTGAGAAGTAAGAAAATTTTAAAACACACATTTTGTAGATCTGTATCAATTATACATATTCTTAAAGTTCCATAAAAAACGTTTCAAAATCGAAGATGAATTTATTCGAAATAATTCGTCGCTGACATAAGAAAAATGGTGGAAAACAGCCGGACAGGTATAGGGGTAGATATTGTATAATATATTTGCAACATATATCTACGTACATTTCCGCTGAACGGACGAATGAGTTTTGAAGGGTATTTTTTGAAGCCTCAGTTGAAGTCGTCAGAAGCGTTCAAATTTTCACCCCAGGGAACAGCAAACTAACGAAACATAACAAGTACATACCTTCGGTAACGCACTCCGCGCGGAGATAATGAAAAGTTACCACTTTTAAAAACGAGTAGACCAGCACAATTGGTAAATGAATTTTAATAGAAACTTTCCACTTGCATGTGAAGTATCCAGGCATACGGTGCTTGTTTGTTGGTTTTAATATCGTTACTTACTACGTTAACAGATATGTAGGGACTTCTACGAAGAGGTTTAATACCAACATGAAAATCTCGCCTCCGGCAGTCCCATAGCTGACAGAGGGTGAAGGGAGTAGACTCGTTTTCCCAGGATTACAAGGGTGCGAGATGCGCGTTCTAATTTCTCGATAATACGAAAATGGGATTTTTCAGTAGTCAAAAACGCTAGATAAAAGATCGATCTAAAAGTCCTTTTTTCGTGTACGAGGCGTAATTTGCATTATTCGGAAACATGCAACTGCACATGTAGCTATTCTCATGGCAACATGCTGCCGAATAATGCAAATCACGCTTCATAAACGTAAAAATAGGACTTTCGAGGATGATAGCGGCCTAGATTGATCTTTTATCTAGCGCTTTTGACTACTGAAAAACCTCATCTTTGTATTATGGAGAAATGAGAACGCGTTTCCCGCACCTTTGCAATTCTGGAAACGAGTCTAACACCTTAAGATTTCGCGGAAGCGAGTCCATCAGCGATACAGTTTATACGAAGTCGTCCTCGTGTATAGGGGTAGCATTTTCACCCGCTCAACCTGAAATATCTCAGCTCAGAATGGCCGTGCTTGAGGGAAGAAGAGCGGGGCGGTAAGTCCTCGTCCCTTTTGCTCCGTTTATCCATATAATAAGTCTGTCCATCTCGGTATTACCCGGGCACAACTCTCGAGAAGTAACTCGCCTTATTTTCGAGCGGATAGAGCCATCGTCCATCATTCCGGCCGCGAGGAGCGCGGTGATCCAGCAGCCTCTGGATCCGTCTCGGGACAACAAAGTTAGGCGGAAAATTTCGCCCGGGACAGCGTTATCGGCAAAAGGAAACACCGCGTGCTCGGGGAAACGGGTGGCTCGCGGGGGTTCGCGGGGATTTGCGGGCTTTTCCAAGGGGTTGGCGAGGGGAGTTGAGGGGTGGTTTGGAAGGGCGTGCCGTCTTCGAGAGCATCCTCCTCCTCGGAGCACTGGAGGACATAATGAAAAGTTTCGCGTTCGCCTTGAGCTTCTTTTCGTCGCGGAACAAACGGATCTCGAGGTCGGGCTCCTCGCAGCGGATCCGATGGGAGCCGCGGACCTTTTTCAAGAGAGTTTAACGACCGGCTGTTACGTTCGGGGTACGCGTCTAATGAACTGGATTGAGAGTCTACAACGAGTCGTGAACTTACCCGGCAAGATTTGTCCCCGGGCTTAAAAAGACTCTGGCTACCCCGCAGTAATTACACACCGGCCCGGACGACTCCATTTCCCATTTCTTGCCATACGGAAACCACCCCCCACTGCCGACCACCTCCCCGGCCCGAACGTGGACGTGCTCGTGCCATTTGTTTCGAGATCCCGAACATTTATGAAAAACAATGCTTCCTTAGAAAAATCTCTTCCTTTCAGAGCTGTCGGATTTTTACGACCGTCGAACGCCTCAGGTTTCACTTCCGTGTGCGAGAGGATGGCAAATTTTGATGCCAAAAGACTTCTCCTCGAAATAGATTTTGAGTGTTTCTTACAACATATTTGTTAACACAGAAATTTCATTTTTTTTGTGACCAAAACACTTGGATTCAGTTTAAATACTTGATTAATAGAATCCAAACCGTCATAAAAGCTGAGTTCGGAATGACGGAATTTATTTACTCGTTCATTGCGTTTCAGTATAATTGGCCACCTCTATGATCACCGAAACATACTACAATAAAGTCGAGATTACTGTCCTCGGTCAACACCACACATTCACTCGAATGAATCGAAATGTTCAACTTTCTTAATTTTCATTATTTTTTTTATGAAATTTCACTATCGTATTTCTGGCATTTTTCTGTGATTAATATAAGACCAAACACGATATAATTCCAATTGTATTTAGTGGTTAAATCGACGATTCAAGGTTCGGTCGCAAGGAAGGACAGCGTATGGGAAAGAAAGAGACACTCATTCTGTCTTTCTCTATGTTCGGCTTCTCCTTTGAATTTCATTCTATCCTTCTCTATGTTCGGACTCTCCATTGAATTTCATTCTGTCCTTCTCTATGTTCGGAATCTCCTTTGAAGTAACAAAAATACGATCACAACACCAGGATTACTGTCCACCAAAAATACGGCTGTTGGACAATAATCTCGACTTTACTGTATTAATATTTTTGGAAATTAAGCTTCTTTAAAACTACGAACTTGTAATATAAATAACTGTACAGTATACGAACACCAGTGGAATATACAGAGTGTAATGGTAACTTAATTGTCTCTTGTATTCTTTATGTCTACTTTTATCACAGCCGCGTTGTGTCCGGTTTTGTACCGAGGATTTATTTAAGACTTCGTATTGAATGCAAATCTCTTTTAGTGCAGCCTACATTTGTTCGTCAATTTTTCACAGTAAATCGATTTTTCTCATGTTCCCTAAATTCTGATCCAAAGATTATCAATTAATATTGGAAATGTATTATATTAATTGTAAATGTACTATATTCATTGTAAATCCATTGTTAGATGTGTCGGAAAATTTTCGATTGAATTTAAATCTGTGCTGTATGCAAATGCTGTATATAGCTTCAGTATGATCCCTTGTTAGCGTTGTTCGTAAAGGTCGGAGTTTGGTAGGGTTTATACCGTGGCTCCAATATTAGAGCTGTTTATTTGGATAAATAAAAGCTATTTATCGAACTTTCAACTTGTAAATAATTTCTTTCCTGCTTTATAAGTTAACTTTATATATTACAGTTTAACTTTGTTGCAAGAGTTCGGCTCTAACAATTCTTTTATGCTCGTTTAATAAAAGTTCTGGAACTTTAGTACAGATATTATTTACGAGAGTAAAATACGAAAGAAATATTATTTTAATTAGTGTTGTGCGAAGAATTGATGGCAGGGTAAATGCAGAACTAGAAGCACAGTGTGATTATAAAAATTGTTTGGTTTGTTTAGTATTTATGGAACTATAAAAACGTGAAAAAATGAAATATGGTCTATGCAGTAACCAATAAATAAAAATGCAACGAAAATTCCAACCATTTTACATTTTATCTGATATTTATTGGTCTACATGAAAGCATACAGTAGTAACTGAATAAAATATATACTGTATACAAAACGAAATAACTAACATCTGGACAAAATGTAAGTTACACATTTTTATTTCGTGTAGAATTTTTCTTCGGCAAATAGAATTTCATGAAAACATAAAATGTCTCGAATGTGCAACGAAATTCGAAAAATTGGATGTAGTTATAGCAATTTGAATTTCAAGTAGCGGCATCGAAAACTGCAACCGTGTTTTAGGTTGGATTGGTTGATATCTCAAGACCCACTTGTCGGTCGACGGTCTTCAAACTTTGTGTGTACCTTCGTTACTGCTGTTGCCACAGTCAACACCATAATTAGGTCAACAAATTTATGTTTCAATTTTACAGACCACGAGGAATAAAATAAAGCGAAAAATCGATATTTAATTATCAATATACGCGATTCCATTAAGGTATCGTATTGTTTTCTCATTCTGGTACCGGCTGTGTTGTCTTTTTGGAATTAAAAGAATATTCTTTCCATATATTTAATGAAACGTTTTAATTACTACATCATCGTACAGGGTACTTTACGCAACGAGACTCACTGCTTCTCGATGCTAAAAACAATACCAAAAATTCTGTATTTATTGTCGCATATGAAATGTCCGATTCCAGAATGCAAATTGACTTACATTAATCAATACGGTTTGTTTAGAGAAAATATTATGAATCGGACATTTCGTATGCAATAACGTAATAACAATGTTTTGCTTCACGAAATTGTAGGAAATGTCATAACTGTTCTGTTATGTACGTGCAAAGTACACAAACTATCAATGCTACATTGCTATATACGATGTTTCCGAAATCGTGGTACAAACGATCGAGTAGTGATTGTACATGCAGTAACAACCCTAAAAAAAGGACAACATTTTTTTATTCGACGCTCCGTTACCGAGAAAAAAGAATATAAATATCCGACGAATTCGCATGGTTCGCTGCAATATTTTCAGGAAGTACAGTGGCCGAAATTTCTGTAAAGTCATCTTCATATTCATAGATATTTGAAAAATATAACCATTTTTGTTGATTTATCGTATCTGGTCTTGTGCCTTGTTAACACTCGGATAGAGGGACTACGCACTCTTTATCGCTATGTTCACTGTTTACGTTTGTTTTAATTTTTTTCTGCGTGATGCAGAACACAAGTGCGAAGTTTCTATAAAGTCATTTAGCGTTTCTCTGGATTCCGAGCAGAGAACTACGGAAAATTTGAAATATTCTAAAAGTATTAGTTTTAGAACTCATAGAAATCCTGTTTCTTATCATTTGATTCGCGTGTATTAGAATGCCGAGAGGAAAAGTGCTAACAACTGAAGAAAAAGCATCGATGATGCTTATAAAAATATGGGCTGCTTTAATCGTGCAATTGCTAAGAAAATTAATCGTTCGTATACTGTGATTAATAATTATATCAATTTACATGAAAATTACGGAAAAAATCATTTTAAAGGTGGTAATAAAAAATTGTCGAAGAGACAACGTTTATTATTAACGAGATCTGCGGCTAAGGAAAGGAAAAGTGCAACACAATTTCGAGCTGAATTGGAGCTTCCGGTAACAACAAGACGCGTGCAACAACTTTTAAATTCTTCTGGGCAATTTGTGTGGACAAAAATGCAACGTAAACCAGGCCTAAAAGAAGTACAAAAACAGGCTCGTCTTGATTTCGCACGGGCACGTATGTTCTGGACGAAAGAGTGGGAGTCTGTCATTTTTTCAAATGAGAAAAAATTTAATTTGGATGGGCCTGATGGCTGTAAATATTATTGGCATGATCTGAGAAATGAGAAAGCGTGACAATGAGTCGTAACTTTGGCGGTGGTTCCCTAACGATATGGGCTGCGTTCAAAACTGACAAAAAAACTCCAATGTGTTACATAAATCACAAAATGAATTCGGAAAATTATACAGATTTGTTCGACATGGTTCTAATACCTTTTACAGAAAATATTGAAGATGACAATTTTATTTATCAGCACGATAATGCTGCGGCACATGCGTCGAAGCAGATAAAGCAGTGGCTTCTTAAAATACACATCAATGTTTTGCCATGGCCTGCTTGTTCCCCTGATATAAACTCTATTGAAAATATTTGGGGTATCATTGCGCGACAAGTTTATAAAAACCGCAAACAATACAACTCCATTAGCGAACTAAGGGATGCGGTGAATGAAGCGTGGGCGTCTGTTAAAACAGAAACGCTACAAAAGTTAGTTTCGTCGATGCCCAATCGTATTTTTAATATAATTAAAAAAATGGAGGTTACACCAGCTATTAAAATAGAAATAATAAAAAAACAATCGTTAATTTCAACTTTATCCGTGTAAAACGAAAATGACATTATAGAAATTTCGCAGTTTGTTCTCCGTAAAATTATATTTTTGTTTTCTTTTATCGATAAATGTTATGCTTATGTTCTGAAATCGGTGTGTATGCTTTCTTTATGTAATCCCGAAATCCTACCAAATACAAATTTTTCATTGGAATGGTATAATAATAAGAATTCGTTACAAAACACAGTGACTTTATAGAAATTTCGGCGAGTGTAGAACGGGTCGGTCATGATCAGATTCATCAGCATTAGAATAAAATTGTTTCACACGAGGCTTTATTTTGAATGAAGTTTTTAAATTTTCAATATCGGCTTAGGTGGAAAAGTTGTAAAAAGCAACGTTCGAAATCCTCTTCGGTCCAAAACAATTTTTCAAAAAATCCTCCGCACTTCTCGATAATAAAATCCAGTCGTATTGAAAAAAATGGTCATACGCTCAAATGAAATACTATTGCGATCTGTCACATTATAATTATTCTAAAAATGTACTGAGGTTAATTCAAAACATTGGGTTGGAACAAAGTTGTGAAAAGCAGCGTTTGAAATCCTATTCGGTCCACAAGCTATTTTTCAAAAAATCCTTCACTCTTCTCGACGATAAAATCCAGTCGTATTGAAATAAAATGGTTATACGCTCAAATGAAATACAATTGCAATCTGTCACATTATAATTTTAACTAAATAATTATAATTAAAAATTTACTGAGGTTAACTCAAAATATTGGGTTGGAACAAAGTTGTGAAAAGCAGCGTTTGAAATCCTATTCGGTCCACAAGCTATTTTTCAAAAAATCCTTCCCACTACTCGAAAATAAAATCCAGTCGTATTGAAACAAAATGGTTATACGCTCAAATGAAATACTGTTGCGATCTGTCACATTATAATTTTAACTAAATAATTTTAATTAAAAATTTACTGAGGTTAATTCAAAATATTGCGTTGGAACAAAGTTGTAAAAAGCAGCGTTTGAAATCCTCTTCGATCCACAAGCTATTTTTTAAAAAATCCTTCGCACTTCTCGAAAATAAAATCCAGTCGTAATGAAATAAAATGGTTATACGCTCTAATGAAATACTGTTGCGATGTGTCACATTATAATTAAACTAAATAATTTTACCTAACAATATACTGAGGTTAATTCGAAATATAGGGTTGAAACAAAGTATGCTTTTAAATAAAAATTGAAAGATAAAGTTCAGATATTTAATCATAGATTTACTCAATACTTTCCATTCTGGACTGTTCACTTTTGGCCATTTTCGAGGCAACTTATGTTACCGAATAAACCTACAAAATATTAATTACATCTTTGAATTTTAATTTAACCAATTCAATATAATAATCTGGGACTACAAAATCCAAACGTTCAGAGGAATCTCAATAATTTCGTATTAACATTTATTGAGCAATGCGCCAGCGAAAACCAGTGAATAGAAAAGTGTGCGGGAGCATTCGAGAGTTAAAAAATTGATCTGTTTAGAAGTGTCGAAATATTACTGCGAGTGGTAGTGTCCAGCAATAACAATAACAATTAAAAGCCGTGGTCCGTTCTCGGGTGAAATCGTGCCAGGGAGACGTACGAGGGCTAAACTACTATTAGAGCATCGACAAACAGAGTGTTAACAGGGAGACGAAATCGCTGGCACAGCGAATATCGTGTTGGATCGCGCGCGAATCGACGGTACAAGAGAGACAACGAGGCCCGAAGGGTAAGCGAGAGCAAGATTGACGACACTTTCTGGTAACCGGAGGGCTGGCTATCGTTATTTGATCGACGACAGGCCGCTGTCCGCAATTACAAAACAATCCCGCGTCGGACAAAGACCGTTTCACCGTTCACCTGCGTTTTGCGTCGGGTCGCGTTTATTATCGTGCGGAATTTATATTCCCGACTATCGTGGATTCCCTCTCGAGGTTAAACGTCGTGGTGGCGTCTGTTTTCCGCGCGTTCCATCCCCAAAATAATTGACTTCGCGGAGCGGAGAGGCAGCGGGCCGTGCGAGCTGCGCGTGTACTCGCGTGCAGAAAAAATGTGCAATAAAAGCTTTGTGTCCGGTGATCGATCGATCGGAACGGCTCACCGCGCTAGTGCAGTGTTCGGCTTGCATTCCTGCTATGATTGAATTCAGAAACAATCGTTGCGGATCGCTTTGCGAGCGTGTGCCGCGCCGGTGGAACTTGTTAAACGCGCGCGGCGCCGCGCCGAGCGGAACGAGGAGGGTTCGGAGCGGGTTGCAGTGAGGGTTCGAGGGTGGAAGTGTTTGCCAGAACGCCGCGCGAGTACACAAACGAGAGGGAGAGAGAGAGAGAGAGAGGAGATCGATCGAAGCCGCGAGCGACGATAAGTTCGTTTTATGGCAGCAGGAGTGCATCGATAACGCGACGGCCCTGCACACGCCCGCTTGGCTTGTCATCGGGATCGAAACCTACCTGCCTTTAGGGGTGGGGGGTGTAGAAAAATAACCGAGGAATATCGTGCCCGGGAATAAATTAATTATCGCCGGCGCGGCAGATGTTAATGACAAAGAACGCTCGGCGCCGACCGCCGTTAATGTTCAATTACCAGACTGCGACCGACAAAACTCGGATCGCGGAACGAATCAACGAAACCCGCTTCGTCGAGGAAACAGCCCCTGCCCGGGCTTCCGGGTATGAGGAAACAATTACGACCGGCTGGAAGAAAATGGAAAAACATTTGTTTAAAGCGAACAACAATGCCACACGGACCGGCGAAGTCGACCGCCCACAAAGGGGTCGACAAACACAATGCGGATCGCTGACAAACGGCGAGCGGTGTACCGGGTGTGAAGACGCGTCGTGTCGCGCGCCAGTTGATTTTATATACTGGGTATCCCGGTATTGATTGTGGAGGGGGTGGCCCTATGTGTATGAAAAAGTTAGCCGAATAAACGGGCATAAAATCTTGTCGGTTGTTTTCGAGAGAATCTACGTTGAAAATCCGGCAAGTTGGTAGAAGATGTTTCTTTTGTTCAAATTAAATCGTTCAGTTGTAGAAGATCAATTTTTGTTTTATTTGCATCCCGATTTATAACTGGATAATATAAATTCTGTTACGAGATAGACATGAAATCGAAACATGAATAGCTATATTCAATACTGAAAGAACATTAAAAGAACTGTAGGGTATTTTTATGTTATTTTGGACTTTTCAAGATGATATAAAGAGGAAATCTATCTTCTATTTAAAAAATAATTTTAATGGAACAACAATATCTCCGCATCATCTTTGATGTCTTCATTTTTTGAACAGTGCACAAGGGTTAACGTACTTTTTTAGGACTTTTGAAGTATTTTTTCTGAATAAGTCAACTGTTCTATTTGTTGAAGAAGCAAGATGAGAAAGTAGCACGGAACATCGTATTAAACTAGGAAATCATAGGAACGTTTTAGTATGTCCACTAGTGGAACAACACAGAGGGAGAAGATTAAAGAGACATTGGCCGGCAGACCTAATAGATGGTTACAGAGGACTTCTCGTTGGAGGAGCTCTCATTACGCCTAAATTGGTACCGTCGATAGTACTTAAGTCAGCAAATTGGCTCATAGAATATGTACTCTGATTGCTAATTATCTAAAAATGATCAGAGATTAACAACCGTTCGGCTCTTGTTGAGTTCTAAATTGTACCGTAGTTGGAATCGTTCCATTCTTAAATCAACAAGCTATCTGGGATAATAAACGCGATAACTTCTTTTGAAATTACCGTATCACAATTATTAAGAAATAAACTGACAAAAGTCCTGACACTTGTAACATTTAAAATGCACCTAATATGTTCCAAATAAAAACGAAGTCAGTTTGTTAGCTGTTAGTTAAAATTGAACAGATTTTGAACGAATAACGAGAATACCGAGATTGGTTGTATTTGCCCATCCGAAAACGTAAATGCATCAGAAAAAGGAGATCGTGAAATTAACTGCACACGACGAACGTGTAAACATTCAAAAATTTGTCCACATTAAATATCATCGTTTTAATAAAAGATTTTATCCATTCGAATATACGTAGCTGTTTATTGATTTTCGAACGTTTTTGAAAAGTGGTTCGTTCATATATTTTGTGTACATCGTTTTCATTATTTTCAGTATTTAAGCTGGATTTGCTGACAGTCCAGAGAATATCCGTGTAATTGTTCAGAAGCAGTAGACGTGAACAACAACCTGTTTAGAATCAGCATTTTATTGAAACGTTCAGTTTGGCTTACAAATATACAGAAATATTTGTTTATTGACTGTTCCGGGTAACACAAAATCCATTTTAAAATGCTTCCGTCTGGAAATTTCTTAACTTTTGAAAGCTCGAATGATAGATGGAAGATCACTCTTTTCAACAAATCCATTTAGGGTTTTAGGAAAGTGCGAGATCGTGTCGAGAAATAGATAAATCTCCGACGGTAGCTCGAAGAAAAATGACTGAATTTTTAGATGATTCTTCGTGGCGAGTTTACAATGTATTCTCGCAGGAACTTTCGAACTTTTGAGGTCTTAAATTAAAGGCGGGAGATCGCACTTTACGACCGGGCTAGTTAGGTTTAAGAAGAAATACGAGATCACGTTAAAAAATCGATAAAACCCGACCGTTAGCACGGATAAAATTAAATCGACATTAAGGGGATTCTTGGAGTTATAGAAAGCATCCTAGTAAAAATTTCTAAATGCTTGAGGGTTTAAATTAAATGCGGAATATCGCATTTTATGAGGAGAGATTGTGTAAGAGATTTTAAAATACTTTCCTGTTCATATATTTCTTCTGTTGAGGGCTGAAATGAATGCTGAAAGTTCACAGTTAACGATCGATCTATTTAAATCCCGACCGATAGGTCAGATAAAAAGGGTCGTTAACATTGACTTTAAAGTTCTTCCCCGTGAAAATGTTTTTATTCGTAGTCTCCAACGAAAGCACTGGTCTTGCGTTAGACTAATTGTCGAGTGTCGGAAATCCGGGATCGTGTCGAAAATCCGGGATCGTGTCGAAAAAGCCACGAATTCCGCAGGATCGGAGTAAATGTTTTAGCATCAATTTTGAAGGTGCCGGTACAATTGGTGCAGAGGGTATCGGGTATTCTGGATCCAATTTTCTAAACGTCCAGTTTTCCGAACAGCGCTGAACCACACGAGTGGTCTGAGTGACGGGGAGGTTAGATGTTGATTCCACACCACCGATGAAAAAGAAATGAAAGGGGAAGAAAAAGGATTGGCATGGCGATGGCGTCGAAGGACAGGGCACGAAGGATGGAGGGGTTGCAACATGGGTAGCGGCGCAACACGTTGAAGAACAGCCTCGGCGCGAGGAAATGTAACTGTCAATATACGGAACACTCAGCCACTTGCGAAATCAGAGAGCCCTCGACGTCGACGGATCGTCGTCCTTTTAGAGATCAGAGATCCTGTCGTTGCCCGTAACTACGTCGATTTCCTGCGGGCCCGTCTCTCTTTTCTTGAGCTCGCATAAAGAGCCCGCGCGCGCTCTTTCTTCGCTACCTCGAGAGATCTCCCCCGGCTTCCACGGTGATTATTTTTCCTTCAATTTGTTCGTCTCAAGGCGAAAGAGACGTTCCCGTAAATAAGGGACTCCTTCAAACCTCCCACACCCATCCCTCTCTTTCTCCCCGCCCCTTTTCCAGCCGCTCCTCGAGTTACTTTCGAGCACCCTTGCGGAGCAGCGCGGTTATGCGCGCCGCTTCATGGCCGATTCCTTCAGAATTTTACCGTCTATCATAATACCTTGTACGATACCACTCGACAAAAGTTCGCGATCACTTACTCCGGGCCGGGCCGGCCGGACAGTAAAGTTGGATTTTTTTAATGGAAAAGAAAATGTCGGAACGACGCGAACGGCCGCACGAATTTTGCCGCGCGCGCGCGCGGAACCAAGAACGTTCCCGAGCTCGATGGCCGCGGAGCAAGTGACGACGATTTTATGCGACCTTAAACGAAAAGACGACCACCGGAAGATCTATTTTTTCGAAGATGCCAAGGACATCGGTGCTACGGTCGAGAAAATTGAGGGCTCCTCGGCTATGATAACGCTTCGAATGAATTTGAATTGCAGAACCGCAGTTATTGTTTCCCCGCAATTGCTTTCGTTAGAAGACCCCCTGGCATTTTATGGATTCTTACTAAATATTTTTATATTTTCCTAATCATTTTCGCGAAGGTTTGTACGGCTCGAGGATCGAAATGGCCATCTTTTGGCGCGTTTGTTGAATAAATAAGATGCTCGACGTATTCGTTCTCGTTATTCGACAAGATATTGTAGACGTTTTTAGAAGAGCGTTAACCAGAAATTCATTTCTCGATCTCATCGAGTTTAATGTCGTTGGGATGATAAATTCTTATGGTTTCGCAATTATTAGAAGTGTCGACTGACCGGCCATTTCGTGGTTCCATAAAGTAGTAAGCAGCTTACGAGCACTAACCGAAGTTTGATGTTGTAGCGCTTATTGGCACGTTCCGGAAGGACGTTAAAGTCTTTTAAGGTCGGCGCCGATAGTTCCGCTCCAAGATTGGCCATCGAAATTGTGTTAGTGTCGTTGAGAAGCAATTATCGATGTCTAGATATATTGTAAAATTCGATTGTTCCTTTACCGATAACCGTGGAGCGCGTGGAAATGTCTCGAAATCCATGCGAAGCCACAGTTTTTAATAAAATACGATTCTATATATATGTCTGTTTTAATTAAATCAGTATTTCACTGTGACGCTGTGTAAAATCAATACAATCGTTCTATAGTCACGATTACGATAATGTTCGGAGCTGGAAATATTTTATTTTCGGGGCTTATTGGGATTGATCAAAATGAATAAAATTATCTTTAAACGCGTTCACACACACACACAAATTTCAATAAATAGATCCTAGTAATTTTTATTTCAATTTACCGCGTCCATTTTACTTACGCAGGACACAGGATCCTAAATTGGGATCGCCAACATTTAACATGTCCGACGCTATCATTCTTATTATTTGACTCTCGCTCGGCTTATTGCCAATTTTCGACTCGCGACTTCCTATGTATTCATCCGGTACAATAGTACTTGCCAAAAGGCGAATCACTGTACCCACCCTCAAGCTACCCGTGGAAAATAATTCAACAAATGTAGCCCAATTTCAACGATATAGCCACTCGAGATCATTAAAGGTCATGTTACTGTAATGCGGTTTGCATTCGTGTTTTTCTGCGTTTTTGTTTCGATTGTCCGCGTGCCAACTTATATAATGACAAACAATATCTTTATCTGAAAATTGTATTTTACAATAATTGATTTATTGCATTTAAACAGCGGAATCCTTTTTCATAACTGTGTTCTTATTTGATTTTTCACGCCGCCTAGGCGATAACCACGATATGCTGGGTTACATTGGATCTACATCGTTCCACTAACTCTGTTTCGGCCAACAAGAATCGGGAGAAAACTATTCCAGAAATGATCAATTGTTCACATAAATAAACTGAGGTTAGGAAAAAGTAATTATACAATCGTGAAAACACGCAGGGCGATTTTTATCCTACTCGGTTTACGTCATTCTTTAAACTGAGATGGTCTCGAACATTTTTTTAATTCAAAATTGTATAGTACGAGAAAGACAAAATAGTAGAAACATTACGAATATTTAAATGTTCCTATTATTTAACCAGTTAACTGCATTCGACGTGTATACACGTCAATCCAGAACTCTATTGCGGTGCAATAACAATAACCTTTTCAAGAACGAATTGTTAATATTTTATCTAATAAAAATGTAATCCTTCCTCGTTTTCCGTAAAATTTATAAAGGACCATTTGCTCTGCGTTCGACGTGTATACTTGTCATTGCTTGATTTTAATTCCGCACTCGGTCGGGGATTTCTCAAACTAAATTCCGCAGTTAAGAGGTTAAATATGGTCGTGTCCTTCTTTCTTTTTCACAGTAGTGTATGTGCGTGTGTATACAAGAATTCTGACTGACGGAGTGGTAATTTGTCGTTGAACATCTCTTGTTTTATAGTCTCGCGTTATCGGTGTCGCGATTTCTATCTGGCTAGATGGATATCCTTTCGATGTGTCTGTCGCACGGCGTCTGTATGTCTGGGTCAAAGTCGTCAGACCACGGTGGCCATAAAGAAATTAAACGTTTTGAATCCGTTCCGTACGTTTCCCTCGTCTCGATCCCCGGAATAGTTTACGCAGAATCCAGAATGAGTACACCGAAATCCGAGATCTCGTTGAATCAACACGTGAAATTAGCCTGCTGCAAACTTAATAAGAGGATTATAAGCTCAGTTGGTCTAACCCGATGAACGAACGGTAGGTTTCACTTCGGCTGTGCGCAAGAAAGGTCTTCCAAAAGGGAGCAACAATAATTCTGAGGAAAATAATTATGCTCCCAGAGGGATCAAAGAAAGAAGAATCACGGGGTCTCGAACCTTTGTTATCGGCAATGGTCGGAGAGGATCGCGTCTCCTCCGTCGAATCAGAAAGCTCGGCCGTCGTGCGATTACAGCTTTGAACGCGTCATTGATCAAGCCGACGCCCGGCGATGGTACTTCCGGCGCGAAGAAATGGCGACCATTCATTTATAAGACGTATATACATTGTTTCTCTGTTCCCTTATAGCCGGTCCGTCGGAATCATGATTTACCTTTACGCGATTTGTCTACCCGCACGCGACACCTACAGCAAATTGGACATTCAGAAAACTGTACCCAGAATCTTCACGGTGTGGGCGAGGAGAGAGATGCTGCGATCGGAACGAAGCTTATAGCAGAAGCGTAGGGGAAACGGAACATCGGCCAACGTATCACTCCTATAGCTCATGTTGTCCACTTTATCTTCGCGTGGGCCATCAGCGAACAGTGAAAGACTTTTACGGCGCGAAAAGCTGCTCCTATTGGCCCCGAAGTATCCCGGCGAATGTCCGACCCGTTAAAACCAGCCGGCACCCGCGTACTCTTCCGACGCAAAAGGGTTCGCTTCCGTTCTAATTGTTGATCGCTATCCTTGCCGTTTAGAGTCAACAGTTAATCCCTCGCGCCCCATTCGCTTTTATGCGACCCTCGCGAACGAAGCGGACGCCTAGCGTAACTGCGACCTACACTTCCGGCTTCTGAACGCGCCGCGCCGCGGATATTACGCTTGTCTCGCTGTTGCCGAGGAACCGAAGATTATCGTCAGACATTATCGTTCTTGCACGAAACACGGGCACGCCGTTCCGCGAGAATTTCGCGGGTAACGTTGCCGGCGAGATACGCATCTCTTCACTCGGCTCAAACATGCTACCTCGACTTTTTCGCCGTGATTAGATACGGTATCGCTCGGATCCCGTGCCAACTATTAACTCGTTCCGAATTTCTTGCAACCAGATCGGGAAGTTTATACATTTTTACGGCCGGACTGCGGGTTGTACGTGTTTACGACGAATTGCGCGACCTGTCCAGTTAATAAACGTTACTCTTATTCAACGGAAAATTAACATCGTGAGTTCATGTTGAAATTTATGCGGTAACTGTGTGCACTGTAAATTCGCAGATGTCTCGCTAAAGAAATTTAATCTTTTTCATTATTTGTTCGCCACTGCGTTTGTAAGTTATGTCGCGTTTGGAAACTTATTCGTTCCCGTGTCGTGCAGATAGAATACAGTTTTATTTGGTGTAATTCAACGCTGGATCTACAGAGTACGAAATTGTAAGATAAGAATGAATTTATTCAAGTTTTTAGAGATTTGTGTTAGAATCTATGTCCATCGAAATATTATTGAATAGTTATGAATGCATCTTTGCGATTTGAATGAACATAAAATAAATATTCAATTATAATAAACAGCAAAGTTTGTGTTATTTTGACGAGAGCAGCAGCTCTAGTGTCAAAACCGTGGAAATTAAAGATTGGAAAGTTACAATTTCTCACAGTCGATAAAACTACTTGAACATTTCAGAAAGGATAGCCTACTCAAAATATATCGGAGTTCGAATAAGAACTCCATCGGTTTTCAACGAGAAGCAGATCGATTTATTCCGGTAGCGTCGAATGTGTCAAATAAAATCTTCGAAAGTTCTTGGTTATTTAAAATTTTCATTCGTAAGAACTTATCAAAGTGCTTTTATGCTTATCCCGTTTCGAACACCTACCATAAAATCGCTCGAACTTTCTTTCTTTCGAAACAAGGAAAGCGAAAACCATTTGCATAAATCGATACAGCAAACTCTGAGTTTTACAACGGTTTAACAGTTTATTCTAAGTATCGCTGTATCCGTGATTTCTTTTGCATTAATATGATATTTAATTGGTTCACGCTGTTTTTCATTGGATCAAAAATATTTGTGGTGAGCAAAATTGAAAAAATTCCAACCTTCAAGTATGAGAATATGTAAGGAAAGACTGGCTTGTAGCATCTTTTTAAGCACAGAATACAAATTCGCTTTACACGATCATTCCCTAGAAGGGATCATGATTAAAAATCCAAGAGTTGTCGACGATCGAATACAAAATTGTTAAACTAGGCAAATCCAAATGGTCTCTTTTAAAGGAATTCTGTTGAAACATCGTTGGAAAACTGCACACTTTGTCAAGGTACATTTGAGGAACCCGCAGAGCTTATATGTAAGTAAAATTTGAATACAATACGAAGTTATAGCAATTTTACGGGAGTACGGCGAACAAATTGTTTCGCATGGCTGGCGCGGCCACGGTGGAAACTGCAATTGGATGAAACCAAAAAACCGAAAAGAGTTTTAATTCGCACGAACGTAGTCGGAGTACCAAATTAGACCGAACGAAATATTAGGTAGTAAAAAAATCACATTGACTGGAAAAAAGACTTGAATTTTTTGCGGAGAGAAGGAGAGAGCTTGTTTTTGGAGTTACAGAGATTGAATTCGGCGAATTTCGACTTAGTTCTAGTTTGAAGGATAAAGGAACCTCTCCTGTAATATGCATGGCTTCCGTCGAATCGCATGATTGGCTTTTGAGATATCACGTCAGCCAATCACGGGGATGTCGGTTCGAGAGGAATGCGTTTAAACTTTCACGTATTGTTATGAAGTAATGAGGAGCGCTCCATTACAAAGTACACGGAGTTTGTCGGTTTTTCGAATTAATCTATCATACATATTGGCGTTGTATTTTTAAAATACAGATCGGTTGAAAAAATACAAAAATAACCTTTTCAACCGACATCAATAAATGAGCACCCTCGTTTCAGATCCCGCTGTGACCTCTTTCGGTCGGCACAACATTTTTTAATGTGTCGTCCAGTAAATTTTAATATATTCACGCGGTCACCATAAAGTCGAGCAATTTCTGTTTGAAACATTTTTCAAAATTTTACCAGCGGTGTAAGTAGATCGTATCTGGTACTCGTGTGTGAACATTCTAAAAATATTTCACGCAGAATTTATTCCGTTTCGTGAAAACTATGTGAACACGCGAAGCGTTAATCCGGAGTGAATTAAAACAAAAAATTAAAGCAGGCTTGAAATTTATCGTGCAATTTGAAATATAAAAATTGACTGTTTCATGTACACCTCCGTATCAATTTCCACGCTAACAATCTTCCACATGATTTCTTTTTTTGAAATATTTTTGTTTAATCCACGGTGTGGCAGGATAACGGAACAGCTCCTTTGTTACAGTGTTGAATTACACCTTTACTGGTTTGTACAATAACTCGCGTCGAATACAGATGGCTGTGAATTGTTTCGACGCGAAGCAAATATACTGGATCGTGAATGAAACCAGTAAACATGATACAATTCGTATCGTGTTTGGACTTGGTTGAATCAGAAAACTGTCGCAAGTGCGTTGCTAAAAATTTCATGAGAAAAATAATGAAATACAAAAGAGTTTTGTCATTGTCATACCGATAGTCGAGCACTTCGCAGATATATCGTGTACCGAGAAATTCTAGAACCAAAAGAGTAAAGTGATTCTTTCGATGGCAGAAGTATTCTGCACAGGAACTCGGAATAAGTGCAGCCAAATTCCAGATCTGGTTGGTTGAATCGGCCTGTAAATGCTGAAATTATTCCCGGCGCTCGGTCGTGACATGGCCCGCCTAAAATGATTCGTCGGGGAACGGGGGACGCGTGTTCTGATAGGCGGGAAAAGGCATTTCCATTCTATCGGGACATGGGCTAGAATGCCTAACAAGGCGAGGCGAACTCGGTTGGGTATTTTCACCGGGCAAAGGGTTTACTTCCGGCTGCTTGTAGGGCGTAAGGGTGTTAGGTGAACGTCGTTGCCGGCGCGGCGAGCGGCGACCGGCGATTCATGACTATTCAGATTTCCGCGAGCTGGCATTATGCTATACCCCCGAGTCTTTTCTCGTTTGTAAGTTAATTGACCGACGACTGCTCGAGAGTCGCCGCGAGAAACAGACGGAGAGACCGGCGACAAGAGAAATCGCAAAAATACACGAGATGAACCTGGAATTTCTTCGAGCACTTCCACAAATAAGAGCTGAGGAAGGCAAACGTAAAATTGTTTACAAGACAATTCACTATGTAAATAACTATTTGCAGCTTCTTGTTGCATTCTTTTTTAATCGAATAAAACGGAATGTACCTAACGTGAGCCGTTAGGAGACGAGATCAACGAAATTTTCAGAATATATATTTCATTCGTACAGACCTACAAAATATGTATTTAAGAAAGATTTTTGTAAATCCGACAAATATCAATTATTTAAAGATTTCTTGTTCGCGTCATACATTAAACTAATTGTTCTAACTTCTCAATAAAAATTGTATGGTCCACTATTAAAAAAGACATCGTATTTTCAACGGTGCCGTATGTTAATAAGAACCAATTCATAGACAGGGGATTTCTATGCAAAATGAAAATGTTCTGCCAGAATTGCACTAACTGGAGTGAAATAGAAATTTATTTACTTTCATATTACAATAATTTTTAATTCTTCTAATATTGTTACTGATTACATGACACCTACTCATTTTCATCATAAATACGTAAAATCCGCTGAATTGACCGATGACTGCTCGAGAGTCGCCGCGAGAAATAGACGGAGACCGGCGACCGGAGAAATCGCAAAAATACACGAGATGAACATGGAATTTCTTCGAGCACTCTCACACATAAGAGCTGAGTAAGGCAAACATAAAATTGTTCACAAGACTATGTAAATAACTTATCACCGCCTCTTGTTGCATACTTTTTCAATCGAATAAAACGGAATCTCGTTAACGTGAGACGTTAGGAGACGAAATTCACGAAATTAACAAAATTTTCAGAATATATATTTAATTGATACGGACCTACAAAATATGTATTTAAAAAAGATTTTCGTAAATCCGACCAACATCAATTTTTTAAAGATTTCTTTCTCGCGTCATACATTAAACTAATTGTTCTAACTTCTTAATAAAAGTTGTATGGTCCACTATTAAAAGAGTCATCGTATTTTCAAGAGTGTCGAATATTAATAAGAACCACTGCAATTCATAAACAGCGGATTTCTATGCAAAAGGAAATTGGTCTATGCCTGAATTGCAACAATCAGAGACCGACGACCGGAGAAATTGCAAAAATATACGAGATCACCCTGGAATTTCATCGAGCACTTCCACAATAAGATGTGTGTAAGACAAAATTCAAATTGTTCACAAGACAACTCACTATGCAAAGCTATGTCCACACTGGAGCAACTTTTTGCCGCCTCTTGTTGCATTATCTTTTAATCGAATAAAACGGAATGTAGCTAACGTGAGACGTTAGGAGCCGAGATTAACGAAATTTTCAGAATATATATTTAATTCATACGGTGGTTCGGATCCCACCGTAATAAACAGTAGGTCCCGCTGAAAAGGCGACAGGGAGAGTGGAAAGAAGGGAGAGATTGGTAAATGGATTTGAAACCCTGAGGGGACCAAATAGTCATATCAATCAATACTTATTTAATTCATACAGACCTACAAAATATGTATTTAAGAAAGATTTTTGTGAATCCGACCAATATCAATTTTTTAAAGATTTCTTTTTCGCGTCATACCTTAAACTAATTGTTCTAACTTCTCAATAAAAGTTGTATGATCCACTATTAAAAGAGTCATCGTATTTTCAAGAGTGTCGAATATGAATAAGAACCACTGTAATTCATAGACAGCAGATTTATATGGAAAATGAAAATGTTTTCTGCCTGATTTGCAACAATCAGAGACCGACGACCGGAGAAATCGCAAAAATACACGAGATCAACCTGGAATTTCATCGAGCACTCCCACAAATAAGATGTGTGTAAGACTAAATTAAAATTGTTCACAAGACAACTCACTATGTAAAGCTATGTCCACACAGGAGCAACTTTTTGCCGCCTCTTGTTGCATTCTTTTTTAATCGAATAAAACGGAATGTTGCTAATGTGAGACGTTAGGAGACGAGATTAACGAAATTTTCAAAATATATATTTAATTCGTACAGATCTACAAAATATGTATTTAAACAATTTTTTGTATATCCGACCAATATCAATTTTTTAAAGATTTCTTTTTCGCGTCATACATTAAACTAATTGTTCTAACTTCTTAATAAAAGTTGTATGGTCCACTATTAAAAAAGTCATGGTAATTTCAAGAGTGCCCAATATTAATAAGAACCACTGTAATTCATAGACAGCGGATTTCTATGCAAAATGAAAATGTTCTCTGCCTGAATTGCAACAATCGGAGACCGACGACCGGAGAAATCGCAAAAATACACGAGATGAACCTGGAATTTCTTCGAGCACTTCCACAAATAAGAGCTGAGGAAGGCAAACGTATAATTGTTCACAAGACAACTCACTATGTAAAGCTATGTCCACACTGGAGGTTTTTTTACCGCCTCTTGTTGCATTCTTTTTTAATCGAATAAAACGGAATGTAGCTAACGTGAGACGTTAGGAGACGAATTTGACGAAATTTTCAGAATATATATTTAATTGATACGGACCTACAAGATATGTATGTAAAGAAATGGTATTTCTTAAATTCAAATTTTACCGCGCCTCGCGTGTTGTAGAGTGTAGAGTATCTACTGTTAGAGAGAACGACTACTGGAAGGAGATAGATAGATAGAGAATTGCGTAACAGAGCACATGTGCATAAATTAAGAGACCGATAAAAGTGTAGATAAAGAAGTGATATAGAATAAACTTTAAATGTCGTTTCTCTGTTTACAGGTAAGATTGTACATAGTGTAAATAATTGTTGTAATGTAGGATAATAATTAAAGAAATAAATTCTGTTTACAGAGAAACTTTCTTTTTATAATAGACAATTCTCTTATATGTATTTAAAATATTTTTTATAAATCCGACCAATTTTGAATTCTTTAAAGATTTCTTTCTCGCGTCATACATTAAACTAATTGTTCTAACTTCTCAATAAAAGTAGTATGGTCCACTATTAAGAAAGTCATCGTATTTTCAAGAGTGCCGAATATTAATAAGAACCAATTCATAGACAGCGGATTTCTATGCAAAATGAAAATGTTCTGCCTGAATTTCTACAAACTGGAGTGAAATAGAAATTTATTTACTTTCATATAAAAATAATTTCAAATTCTTCTAATGTTTTTACTGTTTACGCGACACCTGCTCGTTTCGTCATAAAAGCGTAAAATCCGCTGTCCAGTTAAGGAAATTTGATTTCGAGTTGTCGAGTAGAATTGATTGAGAAGAATTTTCGTCGAATAGAAGTTTCCGAGTTATCGAGATTCCGCAGTAGTCGGTTGATGAAAGATTTGGTTGAAATTGTAACCGCTGGTCCAACAAATGGAGATCAAAGATAGAAAGCACGTCTCGGGGGCTGGCTGTATTTCCGCGATATTTTATTACGATAAACTACGGCAATTATCTCGCGAGGACAATCACCATGCGGGGCAAGGTTGCAGGAGAAATGACGCGGTTCCACACAAAGAACGACACCGTCGCGGCACAAAAGCACCAGCAACAGAAATACCCGTGGAAAAAGGTGGTTGGAAGCGCCGCGTTGAAAATTCAATTTTCCTGCTCGTCGGCACGCTGACACGCGACGCGACGCGCTGGACAAATTTCAATTGCTTCGAATATTAGACGAAATGAAAGGGATCCTCGAGAATGAGCGTTCTTCGTTTCAGTCTCGTTAAAGCATTCCTGCGTGACGCGGCCTCTCGGCGAGTCGTGGCGCGGACTCGCTATTAGCGGGAGTTGAATATGCCCGGGAACGGGGGGGGAATGTATCAAAACGGAGAAGAGAAATAAAGAAAGAAAAAAAGAAAGGAGTGTTTACCGGGCAGGGCATTATCGTAAATAAGAACGACGCCGTAAAGAAAACCTCCGTGTCGTAAGCCTGAGGTATAAAGGGGAGAGACCTTGAAGAGTTTCATCTCAAGTCGCCTTTTCATTTTTAATATTACAGGACGGAACTGGCGGAGAATGACACTCGAATGATACCGGTCGGCTTTGATGAAAGTTTCCGCGGGTTTGTTTGGCTCCTCGTGTCGGCGGCAACTGCTATTAACATGAAATTGCTTTTCAAGGTTCCCAAGGTTGGAGGATTGTTAAATCGAATGGTGGAATAACAACGGGGCTCAAAGGGGACGGCGGAGCCGATGGCCGGCGAACTTTTTAATGAAATGAAACCACGCGGGACCATAATCGAAGGCAACGAGTTAGGAAGCGGGTACGGAACCGGCGGGACTCGATGTAGCTCCAGCTGCGATCAAAATGTTCGAATTAGTTCAATCCGGGCCTACATGAACCGGATTATTACAAGCTGTGCTCCTGAAATATGAATTAACGCCATCCGGGTCTAAAAGCGTCCAATCGTTCCGTGGAACTTCAACTGATCCGACCCAGGTTCGTTGGAATAGAATGATTTCATCGTACGGCCATGAATCTTCAGCCAGTCTCGCCTAGGTAAAAACGAATTGAATCGCTCCAACCTGTGTAGGAAGCGAGACTCGAATCGAATCGAATGAACCCGTGTCCATGAGAATCTACTTAATCCATCTAGTCGACGAACTTGAAGCAGTTCGAAGTACGAAGATCAACGAACTTCGGTCACAATTGACCCAGAATCGATGAAGTTTCATGACCTGCGAATTTAGAAATTCACGTTCAAGGACTTCTACACGCAATGACCTAAATCCAAGCACCCCTATCTCGAGGAGTATAGTTTCAGGACTCCTGAGACTAGCTAAACACTCGCCTCATCTTGGGTCCAAGATTTCTCAAACGAAGAGAATCTACATTTGCAGTCCATTTTGGAAATATGAATCTATAAATCTCTGAAAAAAATGAGACAATTCAGCGATGGGTGAGGATATTTTCTGTAGAGTATCGGGTTTGGATCTCTGGTCGGCCTTCTGATGTGTTTGGGTCTAGGAATCGTTGCACCTGGATCGCCGGAAGCTCTTAAGCTCGGTTCCGAACCTGAGAGATTAGATGGAAGAGTCTCTAAGATGAATTTACCGGGTTGAAATTCAGGAGTCGTGAATCCTGAGCTTAAATCTATAGATTTTCGAGACTTTAAACTTAAATCTATGGATCCAGGAACCTCTGACCTCAGAGTTCTCAGGCTGCGGGTCTTCGATCCCGGATCACCGAATGCGAAAGTTTTTATATGTATAGACATCTCAGTCTAGAAGCTCCGGATTTGAGAGTCTTCAGACTTCTACGCTCGAAGCTAAGAGTCCTCAGGCTCGAGTTTCTGGATCAAATTTCCAGGTTGTGGCCTCGGCGGTTGGAGGTTCTCTAGTTCGAATCTCCCGCAGAATGATGATTTGAGTTATTCGTTTCTGGATTGTCATCGTATTTATCCAAATCTTGTTTAAACGAACCAATTAATGCTGTCCCAAAAATGTAGCACTTCCTTTCTCAGCTGCTTACACGAGGTGTGATCAAAAAGTAAGGTGACTTTTTATTTTTATCAAAAAATATTTATTTATTCATCAATATTTATGTTGTCCCCTTCGAAGTAATCCCCCTCAGATATGATACACCTGTGCCAGCGCTTTTTACAATCCTCGAAGCACTTCTGATAAGCACATTTTGGTACAGCTTTGAACTCTTCCAGCGATGCAGTCTTTATCTCCTCGATCGTTGCAAATCTCCGTCCTTTCATGGGTCTCTTCAGTTTTGGGAACAGGAAAAAGTCACAAGGGGCCAAATTCGGTGAATATGGTGGCTCAGGCATGATTGTGGTGTTGTTTCTGGCCAAGAAATTACTCGCAAGCAACGATGCGCGAACAGGTGCATTATCGTGATGCAAAATCCATGAATTGTGTTTCCAAAATTCCGTTAAAATTGCTTGGCACGAACCAAACGAGATGCCGACATCATCGGCAACTTCTCTACTGGTAATTCGACGATTCCCCGACGCTATTTTCTTCGCTTCTTTGACGTTTTCATCGGTTGTTGACGTGCTGGGGCGTCCAGGGCGAGCTTCGTCATTAACACATCTTCTCGGCCTTCTTGGAAGAGCTTGTACCACTTACAAACATTTTTTTACTCAATGTACACTCACCGTATGCCACTGTCAACATTTCAAGTGTTTTGGAGGACTTAATTCCATTTTTTACACAAAATTTGATGCAAATCCTTTGACCCATTTTTTGTCGACAGCCGAAAATCGCCGAACACGCAAAACACTGCTAACCATTATGCTTCTCACAAACAAACAAAAAATGCTATATAGCTGAAACTGTGAACATATGTTCGGGACGAGTGTACCAGCATAAGAAAAAAAAGAATACGAAAATCGACTGTAGGTATCCCGCGAAATTCAAAAAGTCACCTTACTTTTTGATCACACCTCGTAGCACGTCCGGTGCGTCGAATCCGGCTCGAAGTACCAAAAATGTGCGGATTTAGTCGCGACTGTTTCGCGACTGCCTCAGCTGCTTATAGCACGTCCGGTGCGCCGAGTACGGTTCAAAGGACCACCCACGGAATGTGGGAAAAATGATGAACAACTGATAACGGACCGAAGGTTTTTTTAATGTCAAGATGTCACTGTACAAACGTGCACGTGGATTTCGCAAGAAGGGCGTAATTCCTGAAGTCGTTTGAAGTAACTTTTTCCTTTGCGAAAATGTTCTCCGCGGCTTCGTTGAGGAGTTATTAACGAAAAACACGGACCAATCAGAGCGCAGCCACAGCGGACGGATTCCGGCTCAGTGATTGGCTCCGCCGAGTGTTGCATTCCTTTTAGTCGCGCTCCGATTGGTCCGCGTTTTTCGTTGATAACTCCTTAACGAAGCCACGGAGAACATTTTCGCAAAGGACAAAATTTCTTCAAACGACCTCACGAATCATCAACTTCAAGGAAGTACTACATTTTTCGGACACCCTGTATACTAACTCTTGACCGAGCCTCTATTATACGAACTACAGCTATGCGCACAGTTATATGAACGCGTATTCTGGAGTGCATAGAACATGCATGACTGACCTACATGCACCGATCCTAACAAAGCAGAAAACGCGGACTGTTGCGGCGAGTCGCGCAACCTTTATGTACCGAAACAACAAACTTCTATTATCTTGTCGACCTCTATTATCGGAACAAATAAGACCTCGGTACAGTAGGACCTTGATAACCGGCTTGATCGGGAGACAAACAGCCCGGATAAATTAACCCTTTCGGTGCGGAGGACCTGGCCGCGGTTATACATTCGTGGGACGAGGAAGTTTTCCGCGAGAGTGGTTGCACTGTACGACAGCGTAATCCGCGAAAACATGTTTTGCGGCATTCATAGAAATCTCGAGCGTGATTGACACTAAACTTTTCATTCGGACCGCGACAGTCATCGGTGACTGACGCGGAATTTAACGTGTTTAAAAAACATTTCTAAA
>CM052193.1:6559492-6576808 GCA_028455805.1 Lasioglossum figueresi
CACATTACAATCATTCTAAGAATCACCAAACGATCTAGAGTATCTTACAAAGTATTATGGAGCAAAGGATCTATTTTGTATTGTCGAAGTAAAAATTGTTTTAAAATTAATAAAACGGTATTTACTCTGAGATTCACGACAATGTTGCACATTACAATCATTTTAAGAAGCACCAAACTTTCTAGAGTGTCTTATGAAGTATTATGGAGCAAAGGATCTATTTTATATTGTCGACGGAAAAATTGTTTAAAAATTAATAGAACGAAATTGACTCTGAGTTTCACAACAATGTTGCACATTACAATCATTTTAAGAAGCACCAAACTTTCTAGAGTGTCTTATGAAGTATTATGGAGCAAAGGATCTATTTTATATTGTCGACGGAAAAATTGTTTAAAAATTAATAGAACGAAATTGACTCTGAGTTTCACAACAATGTTGCACATTACAATCATTTTAAGAGGCACCAAACTTTGATGTCGAGAATCACCAAAGCATTAAGCTTATTCTATCAGGAATAATACCGTGATCGCGTATTATTGAAGTAAAGATCTATTTTATGTTATTAAAGAAAGAATAAATTTCACGTCGCGAAAGCTTCGAACGTCCTGTATTTACGTAGGGAATCAGTAAAACAACATCGGGGATGTTCGTTTGTCGCGGAGCGTACACTGCGACGCGACGTCTCGTTTTTAATCGAGCCGCGGGAAATATCGTGGAAATTATCGGCGATATCGAAAAATGTTCCGGCTTGTAGCCGGTGCTTTATCGCCGGCGGCGTTGTTTTCGCGTGTCTGATCGTTGACATTGTTTATTTTTATCGGTGTCCGGCCCGTGAATGGTTTCGGCTTCGCGAACACGGAAACGTGAGTTTGAGCACGGCTGCTAATCGACGGCCGACATTGACGCGATTATCGATGCGTCACAATTCTGATATTTGATCCGAAACTATTTTAGCAAGGGATGGGAGAGCGGGGGTGTTAACCCTTTTCATCGAAATCACGTCCGCGAGAGCGGGCCGTTTGAAGTTGTGCAAATTGGACCGCCGTCATCGCGGCGCTGCGACCAGCTTCGTTTCTAGCTTAATAAAATTTAACTTAATAAATTAATTTAATACATTCAAAACTGGCAGCTCGAACTCGGTCACGAGATAACCGACGTCGTAAATAAAACTTTAAGAGACGGCGCCGATTAATGTCGCGGCACTCCGGGTACACCCAGTTCCGCTTTCACAAATAAACCACCATGCGCGGAACGCCTTTGAAATCGCCCGCGCCCGATTTTCTTAAAGTTTTCGCAAATTAGAGGCTTGCGGGCACCACATTGATTTACGCGACCGTCTAAAATTTTTATTAACCGACCGCAAATTAAAGGAATATGCGAGAACAAAATGTAGATGATTCTTGTTGTTATTATTATTACATACTACTAGACGGCTCGTCTTAAAATGAAAATTTACTTGCTTCTTAATAGATTAACCTCTTAATTAAAATCAAGAAATGACAAGTATACACGTCGAACGCAGAGCAGATGGTCCGATTATAATTTTTACATAAAACGAGGAAGGATTACATTGTTATTTGATAAAAAATTAACAATTCATTCTTGAAAAGGTTATTATTGGACTGCAATAGAGTTCTGGATTGACGTGTATAAGCGTCGAACACAGTTAACTGGTTAAATAATAGGAACATTTAAATATTCGTCGAATGTTTCTACTGTTTTGTTTTCCTCGTACTGTACAATTTTGAATTAAAAAAATGTTCGAGACCATCTCAGTTTGAAGAATGGCGTAAACCGAGTACGATGAAAATCGCCCTGCGTGTTTTTACGATTGTGTAATTACTTTTTTCCTAACCTCAGTTTATTTATATAAACAATTAATCGTTTCTGGAATAGTTTCCCCCGATTCTTGTTGGCCGAAACAAAGTTAGTGAAACGATGTAGATCCAATGTAACCCAGCATATCATGGTTATCCCCTAGACGGCGGATCGTCTTGACGACTGAAAATTGGACTCCAGCTCCGTAGAGACCCAAATTTGAATTTCAGTGTAAAATTACCATTTTGATAGTCTGGTTGACTAGAAGATTGCTTGTGGTAAAAATAAGATCGGAATACCATTAATTCTTATTAATACGCGTTCCCTTGCACTCTGTGAAATATGTATTTATGTGATCTGTGTCAGTGAGCGATCCAATATTTTCGTTTGAAAATTATTTACTTGCAAATACGAGAATCCAGAGTTTAATAACATTCGTCCTCCTTCATCGACGTATTCCGCAGGTTCTAGACACGGTGGTTTATTTTTAAACGTGTCACCAATTTTTCAATGAACCAGGTCAGGTTATGTTAACTCCAGCAGTTTTAAAACTGCTATTTCGAAGTACATTAATAAGATATGTCTGTCTATAAAAGTAAATCTTTGCTTTATTCAGAGTTCGGCATTAATCCATTAAAATTATAATCTAGATTCATTGATTAATGTGAACGATTAAAAAAGGTAATCATTGAAAAATCGACGATTGATTCAATCGATTATTGTTGAAGCGAATCGCCACACGGTCTATCCATAAATTGTAATTAGTAGGCGCATAGAGATCGTACTATAGACCAAATGACAATATACCTAAATTTAGTTTACATTATTTTTCAGTATGCATACAATTTTGATTCCGAATTTCATTTCGAAATTTCTGCAGTTCATCATTAACCAATTACCCGATCGACGATTACAGTTGAAAATAATGTAATCGTCAACCGCAATTAACGACTAAAGTAGGAGTTTAATTGTTAATTGCGATCAACGATTGAAGTCGAAAATTCGTCAATCGTTGATTAAATTGTTGCCCAACTCTGGTTTTATTTGGATCCTATCGTAAAATCGACGAAAGGTGTTAAAGTGCATATTTATCCAGATTATGTGTTTATAGATGGATAATCGTCGGGATAAAATTAATCGTACATGGCTCGGGGTGTCACCAATTTCGTGAAGCAAGTCGATCGTCAACAGCTCTAATAAGTCCTGCAATTGTTACTACACGTTCAGTTACGCGAGTTCGCCCTTTATTACTGCTGCATCGAAACGCGCGAGCGAGTAAAATGGATTCGGAAAGCATTGGGCGAGAATCCGACACTGCAAAATCGCGCGGGGCTCGAAAAAATCCGATAAGGCTGGACAAATCTGCGCAGCGATGGAATTCCTAGCTAGCAGTTTTCGTTTCGTTGAACAAAGGACTTCGAGTGTCGGACAATAAAACTACGAAAAAAATTGAATATTCGATCGCCAACGCCCGGTGTCGTTAGATCCGCGTAAAACCTGCGCTACGACCCGTCGACTTTCATTCGATCTCCGAATCACCCGGCCGGATCTTTTCCCTTATTTTTTCGCGCGAGCACCCCCGAAAAAAGGTACCGTAAAGGGGGGAAAAAAACGAGAATGGGTCAAAAATAAAAAGGGGGAACATGGAGAGGCGTTTCCTTCCTTTTTTTCCCCAACCGAATTAAATTATTTCCGCTTACGTTCGCGCCGGTTCGCCGGCCAGCCGCCAACGTTTATTTCGCATGCGAGTTACAAACGACCGCGGAGAGTTCATTTGTGAAACGCGGTGAAATATCATGCGCGCGAGAAACGAGTAAGAGTAATTGGAAATTTGCAGGCGTGGATGATTGTAGTTCGTTAACGAATACGAACGATCGAGCCGCGATCGCCGGCTGGTCGTATCGCTGCGCGCGGATTTTCCACGGTAAACAGGCCCCTTTTGCGCCATTCCCGTAATAAATTGTTTACACTGAAAAAGAGCTACGGCCAAACGTGAAAGTATCCGAAAGCTTTCAAACAGAACGTTTCACGCTCGAAAATACCGTGTCGCAGTTCGACATGATTTTATTCCACTAATAACTGACGCGGATTTTTATCGATTCCCGACGGGAGCACCGACCGTCCCTTGTTTTAAACAGGCACTGTGCAACATCTATTTTCAGGTTCTTCTATGGATTTTCATACGCCCATCAAGCTTCCGTAAGTCGACTTTTCTATTGGTCTTTCTCGAATTCAATCTTGTGAACGGTTTTATGTATTTTATTAACGTGACCTGCTCAACGGGTATTTCAACATCTGTGAAAAATGTTCAAAGTTCATTTCTATTCGGTAGATGTTGTTTGAAATCTTCACTGTTCATTTATATTTATTAGCCGTTGTTTGAAATGTCCACTGTTTATTCGTATTTAGTAGCGGTTGTGTGCGAAGTACTATAAAATGTGTTCAATATCTGAAGAACATATAGAAAATGTTCAGAGTTCATTTATATACAGGATGCGGCCGAATAACACGAACAAGCACGAGGTTATTCCTTATGAGAAAATAAGAGAAAAATATAGAATCACATATTTCATCCAAAACTTCGTATTCGAGAAAATCAAGTTTGAAAATGCAGCGAATACGCATGCTATTCGATAAGAGTCGTAAGACGTGTCTGCTCGTAGCCGACCTAATCTACTTGCTGCGTATACTAAAGCACGCGAAACCAACTCGATTTTCTCGAAAGTGAGGCGTCAAATGAAAAAATAGAATCACTTCTGACTGCACCCTGTATAATAAGTAGATTATTAACCCGCTGTTAGTTAGGTGGGGTCTCACAGACCCCAGAGATTTTAGATTGATTGTAACATTGTAACAACGCGTGACAGCGAGTCGAGCCTGGATGTATTTAAAAATTTAATTTCGTGGATCTGCGTTTTTACTCTGGAGAATGACAAGCCTCTTAACACGTTGACTGCCAGGCGCATTTTCCATGGTTTGCCCAAGGCGCCAACGTGAATTTTTCATTATGCGATGCATATTATGTTGAAATATTATTTGCATGTAGTAATAAAATTATTTTTGTACGTTCTATATTGCATTAATTTCTTCAAACCATTATAGTAACAATGGTATTATTGAAAAATATATCAGTATCCATATTTACTCTAATTATGTACTTTTATTAGTTGCTGCGTCGCCGGTCACCGGTGGCCCCCACGGCGCTGTAGCCAAGTCGAGTGCCGGTCACCGGTGACCCCCATGGCAGTCAACGTCAACGTCAATATAATCTTTTATTCGTGAGATTATTATATTCTATTCGATAAGAGTCGTAAGACGTGTCTGATCGTAGCCGACCTATTCTACTTGCTGCGTATACCAAAGCACGCGAAACCAACTCGATTTTCTCGAAAGTGAGGCGTCAAATGAAAAAATAGAATCACTTCTGACTGCACCCTGTATAATAAGTAGATTATTAACCCGCTGTTAGTTAGGTGGGGTCTCACAGACCCCAGAGATTTTAGATTGATTGTAACATTGTAACAACGCGTGACAGCGAGTCGGGCCTGAGTGTATTTAAAAATTTAATTTCGTGGATCTGCGTTTTTACTCTGAAAAATGACAAGCCTCTTAAGCAATGCCTAATCTTATATTCATGAAAAAGGTATTTATTTCTATAATACAATATATTATTTCGGTGGGTCTGTGAGACCCCATCTTACCACTTTCGATACATTTTCCCACCTTACCAACGCCGGGTTAATTTTGACAGAGTAAAAAATCAAATGACGAGCTCTAATATTTTTAGATTACGATCATTTAAATTAACAAATTTATTTGTTTAGGTGTATAGAGGGTGTCTCACTCGAGTGTGACCCCCAGAATTTCTTCTTTAACCCGCCGTTAGTTAGGTGGGGTCTCACAGACCCAGAGATTTTAGATTGATTGTAACATTGTAACAACGCGTGACAATGAGTTGGGCCTGAGTGTATTTAAAAATTGAATTTAGTGGATCTGCGTTGTTATTCTTAGAAACGACAAGCCTCTTAAGCAATACCTAATCTTATATTCATGAGAAAGGTATTTATTTCTATAATACAATATATTATTTCGGTGGGTCTGTGAGACCCCACTTTACCACTTTCGATATATTTTCCCACCTTACCAACGCCGGGTTAATAAAATTGTTAATGCTTTCGGCGCAAGGAATCGATTATTTGTAATAAGTAGATTATGTTCCAAGCATTCAGAGTTCTCCCCTATTTATCACAGAGTAGATTTTATCGAACTATTTAGCGTTCATTCATACGTAGTAGTGTTTATATACGTTTTCTACTTGGTTGTATTGCGTTGACAAGAAAGTAGTTTCGGTATTTTAACGTGAAATAAAACCGAATTTCTTTATCAAAGCGATGAACTTCGATCAATCAAATATTTTCTTATTGTGGGGATTAATTGAAGTTCGAGATAGGGAAATAAAACAGTTTAATAGGATTGATAAATACACGTGGTAAATGTGTGAGCACAGCTCCATCTCGTTACAACTAGTACCGCTCGGCTCGACGCGGAAAACAACTCTGTCTTCTCGCCCATTGGCACTTTCCGATGAGCCCTTCCGTCCCCTTCAGCTTTTTCAGGGACCTTCGGGTTTTCCCCGAGACCTTCGGATTTTCCCCGAGACCTTCGGATTTTCCCCGGTCCAAACTCTTTATGGCCCACGCAGGCCTCACGTTCGGTCCCTAAAAATACGTTTCGTGGAGATGGTCACAAATCCCAAAACATGGGTCCAGGCTCGGCGACGGTTGCGATGAATTTACGATACTACATTATTTACACCTTTTGGCAAAAGATCATCGAACAAAAGGGAAAATATCTTACTCGTTAAAGTTCATTGCTTGAATAGAAAAATTCGTTTATATTTCGAAATTAAAATACCGAAATTACTTTCTTGCCAACCCAATACTTTCACGGGTCCGTTTAAAATATAAAATGGTGGACAAAACGAACACAATTGAATGAAAATGAAATACGAAAATTGATGCAGTATTATACTCGGGTCTTCCATAGGGGCACACGGAGTTTCGAATCGCAAGTACGTTGTTCCCGTTGACATCGCTGCTCATGTCGTTTCTCTTTACCGCGCGACGAGCCGGTGACGCGTTTACGCGCGACGTCGGCGTTAGTATTTTTAATTACTTGGAATAAAGAAACGGCTCCGGCCAGTGTAAATTTGCGCGGCCGCAACGGGACCGTTTCCGATTCAGCGCGCCGGCAAACGAACGCGGCTGGTTAACTGTAACGCACGATATTAACAGCCAGGCCACGGGAATGTCGGCTACATTTTCGTTCAACGAGCTCTCCGCAAATATTAACATTCGCCCCATCACCCCCGGTGCCGGGTCACGAGCGACCCGTATCGCCAGCGTACATCGAATAAAAAGAATATTGCTGTACAGAAAAAACAATATAGGTACACATATAGAAAAATATAGGCGCTCTGCTTTCGACTGATAATTTAAATGAAAAAAAGGAACATGCATGGGAATAATACAGGAATAATGTTACTCTCTACCGGCACGGTTTCCTGCGAGTTTATTGATTTATGCAGATCTAGTTTTACATACCCCAACTGTGCTCTTTATTTATTCTTATCTCAATGAATGGTTCGAAATGTTTTCGATTTTCCGTTCCCTTTTTAACGAGGAACCTTGGTGAAAGCTACGGAAAAATTCGAGCAACCGAGTTTCGAAAATACGTGGGGTTTGTGGAAAATATAAATAGCATTCGTCTCGGATTCACATAAGAAATCTTCGTACCCTCGTGTTTTTAATTTCTCACGATTAGAATTGACTGTCGTGTCTCGGTAGTTGCAATGTGTCAGACTTTTTTCTGAACTTTTACATGCAATTAAGTGGAGAAAATAGACTAAACGAAACTGATAATCCGATTTTTTCCCGTAACTAGCTCTTCGATTAAGGTGGAGGATTGAAACTTTGCACAGAACGTATTCCTGATAAGCTATCGAACGGTTAAGCTGTGCAATTCTGATAATATTGAGAAAAGGGCAATGTGTGCATTAGAGATTGTTTCCTCACATTTTCATGAAATTAACAAAGGAACCTGACGTTCATTCTAAAATATCTTTAGAAAATCCTCTTTGTAAAATAAATAGCCCCCATAATAGCAATTTAATGCTGATTAAAAGTGGATAAATATCAAAAATCAAATTCATGAAATAAAAAAGTATAGACCAACACGGAGAAATATGGAATCAATGCCGCGCAGGTAAATGATGTGTACATAACGAGTGCATATCGTGCGAGAATATAAACAAAAAAATTTGTTCGTTTATTTGCCGTGTTGGGGTCAAAATGTTACCAAAAATAATGTACGATTTTTGTTAGGGAGCCATTTTATCCTCACTTTTGAAAGAGGCCAAACATTATATACTTTCCTTTAATTTCCGCCTTTTATCATATACAGGGTGGGACGCCACATTTTGCCATCTAGATTTACGTCATTATTATTACGCATAGCAAACAATGTTTCAGATGAAGTTGAATGGTTTTGAGAGGGGCACATTCTGATGGTACATTTCTTTTTGTAGGTGGACGTGTAAAGGACATATGAAGGCCATTAATGTTTTTTTTAAATGGAATCATGTATCTTTTATTGCATCAGCTGATGCTCCTTCATATTCTTTACAAAAAATTATTAATCTATTTGTGTAAAAAAATCATTAGTTTAGGAGATACTTTAATTATAATTTGTTAGGAAATCTCGATTCTCTGGTCAATAATATGAATTCAATGTGATAATGTAGTAGGAGAGCAAGAATTCTCAATGTAAATATTTATTAAAATATCTCCTGAACTAATGATTTTTTTACACAAATAGATTAATACTTTTTTGTAAAGAATATGAAGGAGCATCAGCTGACGCAATAAAAAATATATGATTCCATTTAAAAAAACATTAATGGCCTTCATATGTCCTTTACGCGTCCACCTACAAAAAAAATGTACCATCAGAATGTGCCCCTCTCAAAACCATTCAACTTCATCTGAAACATTGTTTGCTATGCGTAATAATAATGACGTAAATCTAGATGGCAAAATGTGGCCTGTATAATCGAATAAGGTTCGCCTACATGTTCAGCAAAAATTCAACCGAATTTTTATGAATCAGAATTTAGGAAAAATAAAACTGGAGAACCTTTCATTATCCGATGCTATCTTTTTCAGAGAAATTTTCGCACGTGGCAAACGCACGAAAATTGCTCTGAATCCGAGGCAGTCGGTAGAATAAAAGACAATGCGCCTTTTGCGGGGTTAATAGAACGGCCGTTTGTCGCGACGTTGAACGCAACGGTGAATGTTTAATGCGTCGCGACCCGAGCCGTTCCGTTTCAGATTTTCCCTAGGACACGGTGCTTCCCCCTTACCGTCTCCGTTTCTGTTTTTGCGCGGCGGTGTTTTCCCGCGTTCGGCCGCGACGTTGAATTATTCGACGTCTTTCTCCCTTTCGCGTAATCGTGGTGCGCGCGTCGGAACGACGGCAATTATGCCAGGATGTTTCGTAGACGAAAACCAGACGAAATAAAAGCGGAATCGCAGCCGGTTACCGCCTGGGTAACTCAATCGCTAACAACTCGCAGAATTTTACGTAATTTTAATGAGAACGATCCCCGCGATGCTCACTTTTGCGGAACCGGTTCGTGCATTCCAGTTAGACAACCGTACGTCCCACAGTGTTTCCCAATCGGCAGATCCTGGCCAAAACCTCAAACACGAATTTTTCGCTGGTGTAAGTACAGTAAAATATGGCTTGCAATATGATGAGAGTTCGAAGCTTTCCTTCGTTGGATCCGTCATTTTGTTTTCAAACATTTTAAGTCCGGATTCGTAATCAGTTGCCTTCAAAATCGAACATATCGATTTTCGAGCAGAACGAATAATTTTTAAATATACGTGTCCGCCGTAGCGGATCCGCCATTTTGCTTGCAGAAATTTTGAAGTTTAGATTCGTAATCAATACTGTGGAAACGAGTCGCTCCGGTTTCGACGTGATTTTTCGTACCACTGGTACAGGCGAAAATAGTCGACAATGAAAATTTGACCATTAATACCCTCGAGTTATCTCGCCGATTGGGAAAAATAAAAATGTAACTTGCCTTGCGATGTTTTATAGTTTTTCCCGGTCCAATAACGGTGCAATAACGAATGAAAAGAGTAGTTCGGTTTTTAAAATTACAATCCACTAATGAAATTTAAAAAAAATAATATATTGAGATCTGTATTTTAACAGAAGCTTTGAACTCTAACTCGCGTTGTGGAATTTAAAATAATCTGTCCCTTCTGTTACTTTCTTTTTCATTGAAATTACAATAAAAAATAATTTCATTTAATTTTATTCAAATTAAGAGGAACTTTGTCATTCAGATTACATTTACAATAGCTTCCGGTGAGGCTACGAGGGTGCTAATTTGTAGAGAGTGGTTTTATGTTTGAACTTGAAGTTTGAACAGAAGCATACGTATATCATTATCTCGCTGTTCTATAAATTTGCATCTTTCATTCAAATTGGAAAATTAAACATTAAACTTTAAGATAATATCTCTTACCATTTTCGTAATATACATGTTCCTGGCTCCATGTTAAGATTACTTCAAACACAGCATAATTACGACTACATCTGTCTTTATTGGACAGAAGATTAATCAAAAATGCTTGGAATATATCGTTTCGTCTCCGGTTAGTGCGACGCAATAGTTAAACAGACTCGTCAATATAATTTATGAGCAATTTGGTGCGTCAGGCTAGTCACGTCCCACGGTGTCTCTGTTAAAGTAGTACGGCCTATAACAGATCAGACAACGAAGCAAAATCAACCTGTTGCTGAACGACGGTGGGAATCGCTATGAATATTTTAGAAGGTAATATTTGAAACTTTGTCGATCACATTGTCGAGTATTATGATTCATGGTGATTCGGTAGGGATCTATCCCATTGTAATGCTGATCTGCAATTGCAAATTGTATACCAATTATAACGGTAGTAACATTCTACCGCAACTTGTAAAGGATTACAGGATTTCCCGTAGCAAAATGTAGTGCTAATAATATTGACATTACTTTGTGCTAATTAATTAACGTGATTTAATGCCGCAAGCTATCAGTGATCCGCGACACGAAAACTCGACAAAAGTAACATTCGGTGCATCTTCAACAGATTACTTGCAAACTAATTACTAGACAGCGGATTTTATGCATTAATGACAAAAATGCGTACGAGTAATTTAAAACAGCAAATAAATTCGAAGAATTTAAATATACTGTTTCATTACTTTCAACCTATTAAACATATTAAAAGAAAAAATAAATTTCTATCACAATCCAGGATGTTGCAATTCATGTAGAAAATTTTTATTTTGCATGAAGATCATAAGCTGTCTACTAATTACATATATTTAATTTCGATTCAATGCTTCCAGTGTTTTCATCGGTTTCAGTCGTTAATTAATTTTATTCTGTCTTTCAATAAAATATTTCATAGGTCGTCAATTTTCTGTCAAATTTGCGTTATAACATACAGAAGTAATGACGTTATTTCATTGTTATGTTGTTTAAAGATTGAACATTATAAAATAAGGAACGAAATAATTACGCCTCCCTCGTGTGTAATGCAGAGCAAATATAATTATTTACCTCTGTTTCGAATTAATCTTCTGTATTAAAAACTTCGTTTCGATTCAGTTTGTGTAAATCAAACAAAAGCGAAACATACTATTATATTATTTTACCTGCAAGCGTCAATATTATGTCGCAATTGAAATTAAAACAAAGGAACGCGTTAAGATTTCAATAATAATCGGATATACATATTTCCCTTCACAAATATTATTTGTTATACATTCACGTATCTCTGCCGTGTAACCTGAACCTTTCGTAGGTTTCAATTGAAACATAGCTCGCCCAACTTTTTCTAAAATACGTTTTCACATTATATTCTGCTGGGAATAGAAATACAAAAATATTCTCAGTCCAGTATTAACGCAAAAATTCATTTACACCTTCCATTCAAAGCACAATAAATCTAGGAAAAATCGTAGCCCAAGTTATAAGCACCCAGTGTAAAGGGGAATCTCTAATTTTCAAATCTGCGGTTTTGATCAGTGACGAGAAAAATTTTTCAATGTTACCACAGACGTTTCAATCCGTAATATTTTGGACCGAAACACAAGTATTTTCAGTATCCCAGTAGCTGCGGTATACAAAAAAATGTTCAATAAAAATGAACGGAAAAAGTAGAGGTTTCGAGCTCCAAAATGAGTCCAGGCTTATTGTGCAATTTTTTTCATTACCATGCCATCGCAGTTCGAATATGGACAATTTTTCGAGAATGGGAAATTTAGCGTCGAAATACTTTTTAGATTCACAGTATTTCGGTCATCGCTAAAAGGGTTGAAACCCGGGGGGCAACAGTTTATTTCGCCGGTCGATCGCGAGCGTAGAAGTACTCGTTTCGAAAGTAACAACAACAATAATTCTCGGCGGAACAAAAGCTCGCTGTAAAAAAGCTTCGCGTCTCGAATTAATCGTGGTCGTGGCAAAATCAGCCTTCGCCCGTTAAATCAGCCTTATCCCGTTGTTACACGAAGACAAGAACCACGAAACAATAACTCACTATCGCGATCTATTCGGGAGCGGTGCGGCGGCGGACAAACTGGGCTATAAACCGTAGAATAAAACAACGTGTCCGGCGTATTTGTCTACCACCACATCGTCGCGTCGCCGTCGATTATTTACCGCGTGGCTCCCGTCGACGTATTAGCTTCGGCTAACCGAGGAACCGCTCCATCTTGCGCAGATCCGTATCATGATCTATGGCCGTTCACCGTCGAGCCCGTACCAGTCAAGTATCGCACGCCCGTCTGGCCCTTTTACAATGCCTGGCTCCACCTTTGCCACGTACACCGCCCCCCGACGTCCAGAAACTACTCGGACACTTACGGCCCACCCATAAACTATCAAATATATCGCTATTCTAATCAGACTCTTTGAACCGAACAATAGCGCTTCCGTCTCGCGACGATAAAAGCCTCAATGGAACACGAAACTACCGCAACAGGCTTAATATTCGGAATCGACCCTCCCAGCACCGGAATTATTCAGTCGTAACGCAAATAAGCTCCGCTTACTATCTTCTTTTCATCTATTAACACTAGATTGCCTAAGGAAGTCATTTTGACTGCTTTTCAATTTCAATTAGAAAAACAATTATTTATATAATGACACAGCTTCTTAGAATTTTGTGACTTTTTGTACAACATAGCAATGCGTTTATTAATCATTGTAGTTGCCTCACCCTCCTTCATTTCCGGTATATATATATATATATATATATATATATATATATATATATGTGTGTTATACCTGTATTGCCCAAAAGCAGTCATTTTGACTACTTGGGAAATTTTAAATAATCAAATGACTTTTATTATTGAATCGAGTAAATTTCTTATATGGCCAGTTCGGCTCTGGATTGGAATAACAGTTTATATTTTTTTTTATTACCGTCACACGATAACATACAAGTTCATGATAAATTGTCGATTTGAGCATACACTTGATAAGTTGCAGTTGTTCGATAACTAAAGTAGTACTTGTTATTCGAATCTTTATGCCAGGCCTGTATGTATGACTGTAAATAATATAAAAAATATTAAAAATTAATTTTAAACAAATTTCTTTACACATTAGTTATTCTTTCGCAATGCAGTCATTTTGACTGCTTTGGGGCAATATAGGTATATACTAAGTTTCAGTCTTTCTAGTGTTAAGGGGCTGGGACACAGTAACAAGTGAGAGAAATATACGATTTTTAAACAACTGTACAGGGTGTAACAAAATTTAGTGTCATGGCTTTGGCAGATGGTTGTACACCTTCCGATCGGTGGAGATTTGTTAAAAGAAATTGCCGCAAAATTGATCTTGACCTTGAAATTCGAGGTCAAATTTTTATATATTTTTTTGGTGAGTAAAATGCGATGTAACCGTAACAAAATTTGACCTTGAAATTCAAGGTCAAAGTCAATTTTGCGGCAATTTCTTTTAACAAATCTCCACCGATCGGAAGGTGTACAACCATCTGCCAAAACCATGACATTAAATTTTGTTACACACCGTACAGGAACTATAAAGGAATGCTTGTAATATTTAAAAAATAATTTGTTCTTATGCCTTTCGTCGTCATTGCTTCAACCTTTTTTTCTAGGTGGTGTACAGGATTTCTACAAATCGAATTAGCTGTATCAAAAATCCACAAAAATGTCATTAACTGTGATATATTCTCTGAGCATTGACGATCCCATATTTCGATTTTTGTGAAAATTAACAAAATGACAGATATTTTAAATTTAATAATTGAATTTCGGTAAAAAATTTGTTGATTTTTTATTTATATTTAACAAAATAATGGGAAAATGAACAAAATCGATCGTCAATGCCTAATAGATATTATAATGAAGATAACTGTAAAATTTTAATGTATGTAATTGCTAAAGGTAGAACTAGAGATGTCTTGTACACCGTTTTGAAAAACACGTTTAATGTTTACAAATGTAATTTTTCTATAAAAAAGAAAATTTTCGATGTTTTCAAAATATTACTGTATCCTAACCCCTTATCACTGCTACTACCGCATCGACTGTATACGACTATAAAAATGTTCTAAATGAAAATACGTTTCTTTCATTTACCCCTGGCACTAGAATTTATTGTACAGGATGTACATAAATTATATCGCAAGGGCAGAAAGTGCGAAAGTATTAAAACATTACGGTAAAGTTTTCTCATTAGCAAACTGATTTTATTTACAATATATTTTCATTTCTCAGGCATAGTTAATACAGCGTGTCACTGATGAAGCTGACGGAAATTATTTCTTGGCACGTAATATATATTAAAAATATAAAGCATAGTACGCAGGTGCATGTCAAAAGGTTTTAAACAATAATGGTACCGTAAAAATATAAATAACGTAAAATTTTAATGAAACCATTATTCTATGAAATTCTAGCAGTAATCCTCGTTCTTTCGAGTTCTTAATTGTTCACAAATTTCGACCGACCATTTTTCGAGATAAAAATTCAGAAGCTGAGCGTGCTGAAAGGTGAGCAAAAATTGCAAAATTTTAACCGAAGCCCCGTATTTCCTGAACAGTTTCAAAACCAGCTAATTGATGACTTAAACCCACCCTCTCTCCCTCGGTGTACGTGCACCACATATTTCATTTTCAACGAAATCCCCGACATTGTAAAAATTGTTTGGCCGAGCGTGGATTCATTCAATCATGTTGTTCTTTTCGTACATTTTACCTGGTCAACAGAGAGATTTTTCTGTAACTTAGTGGAAACGGTTTAGGATATTAAAGGACTTGAACTCGGTTAAATAAACGAACGTTTAAGAGTCTATCATCTAGAAAATATCTGCCGAAAGCTTTAAGTTAATCCGATCAGAACCCGCAAAGTTACCTTACGGTCAACCACTGCATCGACGTTAAACCCGTGGGAAACATAAAACACATATGTAAAACACGTAAAAAGCCACTGTCATAATTTACCTCAAACTTTCACAGTTTATTTCAAAGATAAAATTAATCTTGGTCCCTTGAAACGAACCTCTTTGAATTTTTTAATTTAAGTAATTCTGTTACGAGCAGCGGTGGTCACCGTATGAAAAACGTTTCTGAATGGTTACTTCTACGAGAGCAGCTAAATCTTTACCAATTCTAAATATTTTATGAAAAAATTATAATCGTTCTCGCACAAGAAATCCATTGTAAGAAGCTTAAAAGTTCACGGGAGATCACAATCTTTTCCACTTAACCGTTGAAAAAGATTCTTTTAGCGTTTTATCTACTGGAAACCTATTAATAAGATTCTCAGTGATTATGCTGTGACAAGAGAGAGCTTAATCCTTCTCTATGTCTATTGTCCCCGTTGAACTATATTGACCATAGTGGTATGCAGTATTGTCCGTTTAAGTGTCGCATTTTCCTTGCTTGAAGGTCAAGTAGTTATCCCCACTACTGTGGGGTGTACATCTCGAAGAACCAAGATGTTCATTATATTTTCGTGTTTATCAATAATCGTGAAATACTATCTACAGAATGAAACAAAATTGAAGTTGAAATATCTCCTAAATTAATAATTTTTCAATGACCACACATAGTTTAAATCAGAATAGCTTTTTTATGAATGGACCAAATTACTTCAAATTTGTTTAGCAAATGACTGCTGCATATGTTGAAAAAATGCATTTGGTCGGAATTGTGAAGAACAATAGTAAAATTTGGTTTTTGTTTATTCTTTTTTAGCTGGGCCATTGATGAAAATTTCAAAGGTGTGTTTTGTAAGCTCGTATGAATTATATACGTTCTAAAAATTTCATCGAAATTGGTTTACGAATTATAAACGATGAAAAGTGGTAACAGGCCGAAAATTATGAAAAATTGCAGTTTTTACCACTTTCGATCGTTTATAATTCGTAAACCAATCAATTTCAATGAAATTTTCAGAACGTGTATAATTTATACGAGTTTACACAACACATTTTTAAAATTTTCGATATTGGCCCAGCTGAAAAAGTTGTAAACATCAAGTTTTACAAGTCTTTTCATAATTCCGACCAAATCCACTTTTTCAGCATTGTATAGCGTTCAGCGTATTTATTTAGACGTCATTTACTGAACTAACTCTTCTAGCCTTAGAAATTGTAGTAGTTTGGTCCATTCATAAAAAAGTTATTCTGATTTTAAGTGTGTGTGATCAGTTAAGCTCCTTACTGTAGATATAACACTTTTTTATAGAGAATGACGAGCTGCATTAAATAGTGCATAAAAAAATACATGTTTCTTATATATATATGTAACGAATATTTCTATTTTAAAAAATGCACTTGAAATCTTTGAAATTTTTTCACATGGAAACACGACTGTTATCGCCATATTAAAACTGTGGTTAATTATGCTTTTTAACCCTTAGCACTCCGAATTATTTTAACTCGAAAATTAAACATTTCTTCCTACGTAGAATAATTCCATTCTATGTCAACTTTTTTTCATTTTATGCGTATGAAATTGATGTAACACCTTCTCGAATACTTAAACGTTTAGCAACTGATTAGATACCAACATATTTATATAATAGTAAATACAATTGAAAATTATGATGTCGGCGCATGAGTCGATCAATTATTACACACTTATTCAATTTTGCAAATAACAACTATAACAATTTCCAACGTTTCGGTCTCATATTTAGACCATTATCAAGGAAAAAATTTTTATAATGATTGCGTTTATCCTTATAATAGGTGACTTTGTGCGCGACCATTCCTTCAGGAATTTCATATTCTCAAGGCCGAACCGTCTCGACATTGACGCATAAAAACCTCCGTCCGTTGTAACCAATTCGCCATCCGTGATAAATGTTTACTTGATTTCGATCGAAAAA